>BQNB010178238.1:0-12889 GCA_026074375.1 Tanacetum coccineum
AATAATTATAACATGTCACTTATCTTTATCTTTATTATTTTTCTTTTTATCTCTCTTTTAATAGATTTTACTAAAGAGCGGACTGTTCTTAAAAAACGTACAAACAAGTGCCCGGCTTTCAATAGTCGGTATTTACTTTTTAATCCCTCTCTCAAATCTATATTATTGTTTCTCTCTTATTTCCATCTTCTCTCCTGGCGATATTTACTATACCACTTCCTACTCCACTGTTGGTGCTCTCTCTTATTAAGTAACTACATGTTATCTGATTTTTGCGGATGACGATGCGTTTTACTAGAGAGAGGTGTTTTGTTGATTGGTAGTTTGGTTGAGTGTCTGAGATTGTGATGTACTAAAATAACTGGTAAGATTCTATGTATTGAAGTAACTGGTAAGAATTTAAGTTTCATAGATCTAGGGGTTTTATAGATCTAGGTTTTTTTAGATTAGGGTTTTTGTTTAATTTAGGGTTTTTTCATATGGTATGTTATGCTCTAAAAATAATTAGGATTTTTTGTTAATTTAGGGTTTGTTGGAAAATCAGTTAGGGTTGGGTTTTAATTTAGGATTTTTGTGAAATTAGGGGTATTTGGGGTTCGGATTTGTGAAATTAGGGATGTTTGGGGTTCGGATTTTGGAACGATTATTTTTTATGATAGGGTGTGTCTGCGTTTGCTTATTAGTTAGGTCAGTCGAATAAAAGAGTGGTGTTATTGACTTTTTGAAAATCAAAATAAGCCCACCAGTCTTATAAAAAGTTTGAAGTGTCATTTTCATATTTTTATGTATAATTTTGTATTTTGCAGTACATGGTGTTATGCAGGACTCACATTTTCTTTTTCGTTTTTTGTATGCAACAAATATGTAGTTGTTACGAGTGTTTGTCGATTTGGCATGTTTTTCGCTGCCGCCATGGCGGGGCAGGCTTGCTCAGCTTTTAGCCGTGGAAGACATATTCGTAACTATAGTAATGTATTCTCCATCATGACGGATAAAAGTGACCCGTATCTTGGTGGGGTATCGCGAGTTTGTCTTTGCATCCATGAAGGGTGGCTGCTTCTTTATCCGGTTCTATGGGTTTTTTTGGAAATATGGGTGAATGTAAATGTTTGTCAGTTTGGCATGTTTTGGGGAGATACCATGGCGGGGCAGGCTTGATCAGTTTGTAGCCACGACTGGCATATTCGGAGTTATACTAATGTGTTATGTTGGCACTGTAATTTGTGTCTTACTTTATGGTTACGGGTTCTGGTGCCTCAAGGTGATGAAAATACTATTGCTTATGTGCGTTTACCATTTTTCATCTATAATTAGTTGTTCGATCATGATGGGTGAAAGCGGCCTGTTTTTGGGCGAGGCATCATGACATCGTGTTTGCAGCCATGGCAGGTTGATCACATGTTTGTCCGGTTTCGCACGAGTTCAGACATAATTTAGGGTTACACGCATTTTGGCGGGGCGAGCTTTCTAAGTTTGCAGGCTTGGCGTTCCTATCCCCTTTTCTGAGTTTCTTACTTATTTGGTTCTTATAGAGGAAAGTGGAGTAGGAAGTGGTATGGTAAAAAAATTAGGGTAAAGGGTTTCCCCGGTAAATTTTATTATGCCAAAAAACAGTTAAGTACAAAGGATGAGGGTAAGTCCCACATCTCCGCCCGTTACATAGGCAAAATAATTCCTTTTAGGAAGGAACACAACTAGATTAGACCTAAAAATAAATAATAATACAAGAAAACTATTTCTTCTTACGACCCCTAACTTTAATATCCAAATTATCACAAAAGGCTTAAAGATTTTCAGGAATTTCCCGACCTTCATACATATCATCATCGTATAGGTCGTATTTATAGTCATCGTGCTCGTAAGAATCCTTCCATTGCTCAAAAAAGCTCTGTGTACCATAGCCATCCTTTTTAGCCAAAAATAAAACTAGCCATTTCATTATCAACTGAAGTAACCTCATCCTCACTATCATCATCGACCTTTTTTAAAGCTTTTCCTTCATTATCCACCAAAGTAACTTTCCCGTCAATAATCAATTTTTCCATCTTATCAATTTTCTCAATATTTCCATCTTATCAATAGGACAACTAGAGTCTACATTCCAGAACGAGGATCCAATATAGTTTGCCTCTTGGCTGGCCAAATGTGAAGATCCCCCATTGGTACCTAATTCCACATCATTTTCAACCGAATTAAGCATATCAAAAGAGTTTGACTTACTAACCTCTTTAGTAGGCTTCACATTTTTCTTCTTATTCCAGCTAGTGTTAGCAGTAGGCTTTTTAGAGAGAGGTTGATAAACTTGTTATTTTGTTGGTTTAAATCCCATCTCCTGGCCAACCAGAATACCTATGACTAAGCTTCTTCAGATTCATCGTCTCACCAGCACCTAAGTTCTTTGGACATTCCTCTTGAACATGGCCAAGCACCTTATAACACGCGCACCTAGGAGGTTTCCACTCGTACTCAACACGAACATTACATGTAAAGAAGCCCTCCTCAATAATTTTAGGCATAGCCACCACAATGTTGTCTTTCGACTCCACATCAGCTCGAAGCTTAATCATAGCTCTGGCATAGCTTGACCTGCCCCATGATTGTAAGCACATATCAGACGTATAAGAGTCAAGCATCCTCGCTAAACGTCGTAACAGAGACACCATGGAGTTTAACCCAAACTGGAACAATACCAACATCTTCTTTCAATAAGTTTACATCCGGATGCCACTTCTTAAGAATAAGTGGGTTATTGCGAATAAACCACATACCATTTTCAAGCATTGCATCCAAACCATCCTTGGAACTAAATTGAAAATAGAATAACCCGGAAGACGAGCTAAACATTGATCAAACTAGACCGTATATACCCCACGTGTTCCTAACGTAGTTAGCAACGACAGGGTAGGCCACCCGCTTCCCCAAGAAGAAACCATATGCAGTATTGGCAAAACGTTGACTAATAGCTCTAATTGATTTCTCCGAAACAACCAGACCAATCCCATTACCCCCCTCCCGGTGTAAACAAAGTACGAAAATTTACTTTCGCCCTACTTGGTTTACCAATAACATCAGCATACGAACTCGATTGACCAGGATTTGGTGTCGGAGTAGTAGGTCCAGTACCAACATCATTCATACCCACCTCATTAACAACCTTAGGAGTACTAGAAACGGGATTAGTACCCAACGCCTCATTAAGCTCATCACCATCAGCGGACACTGACTCGCGCAAACTTACTCCTTAAAACTTATCTATATATGATATAAATACAACAAGGATCAGAATCCGCGAGACCAAGTAAACCGGAAGCAGTTTAGGGTGTTCCCGGGTCGTTATGTCCCAACGAGGCTAGAGATGGAGAATCGCAAGACGATTGATGATTTGTAATTTTTTCAAATCGTAAATAGTAGTAAATCAAACCAGCAAAAGAGATAGATTAAACACAGTATAACGATTAGTAATTAATAAGGATGAACAAAACTAATGCAAAAATATAATCGATGAGGGTAAGGTAACGAAACCCTAAGGAGAAGAATCGCAACAGCCTTAGATTTGAAACCTAAAGTGATAATAGGGAAACTTAAGGATTCATAAAGAATCGATAACAAGTTTGCTAACACAAGGGGAGGGATCAGAGAATAAGGTTGTGGACAATCGATCAAGGTGAAGGTTTTTTAGGATTTTCGCAAAAAAAGTCGCCCTTAGGGAATTGCAGGAGGGGTACAATGGTATGGTAAATATTGCCGCAAGAGAAGATGGAAGTGTGTGAAGGATAAAGAAAAGTAAATATCCACTTTTGGGAGTCGTGTATTTTTGTTAGCATTTGTATGAAATAAATATTCTGAAGGGACGGGATGATAAAAGATCAGTATATCTAAGCCTGTGGTTATAACATTTAGTCTATGTGCATCTTGGTGGTGGTAAGCTTGCCTATGCTTGCAGCCATGGTGGTTTTGTACTTTCTTTCCTGATAACTTATTTATCTGAGCTCACATATTATTAAAGTTAAATGGAGTCACAGCTTTTTGAAGCTTGCCTTAAAATTATCCTTGACCCACGACCATCTTCTCTTTTAACGATATTTATCATGTCACTCTCTCTTACACTTGGATGCTTCTATGACAGATTTTGTGGTTACCACGCATTAACAACAGTTGTCTCCCAATTCAGATTGGATTATATATAGTGTCAGTTTCAATACGATTTTGTGTGTTTTGCACCTTGCCAAAAAATCATACCACGTTGGTAAGCTTGTTTTTGATAATGTGTTTACATTTTTAGTATTCTTTCTTAAAGATGAAGTTTCTTTTGGTTCAAACGAACGTCTCTGTGTTCAAATGATCAGGCAACGAGAATGAGTTTTACTTCCAGGTCAAATGATCAGGCAACGAGAACCAATCATTGAACTATGATAGGGGTTTTGGCACTATCATGTGTGGCTCGTAGTTTGAACAAATGGCTTCTAACCAAGGCATGCGTGATATTAACAAAATTCTTATCGCATATCTAATTACTATGATAGGTTGTGATGAATATGAGTAGCTTCAACGTGGGTCGTAAGCATCGGTAACTTGGCTAGGCAAACTCTTACGTTTGCAACCATGGAAGACGTGTCAGAAACTTATGCTCTAATCTGAGCCAAACGATACATGGAGACCCATGTTAAATGGTACATAATCGCTTATAGTATACTAATAAAGGCGATGGCCATAACTTTTTGCATTTACATTTTTTATAAACGTGTTTTACTAACTACCGTATCTTGGAAGCGGGAGAGGTATAAAAGAAATTAAATATCGAGTATTGATAGTCGTGTACTTCTTTGCACACCTTTTAAAGGCGTACTGCTCTTTAGTAAAATGTATTAATATCTTTTGTGTTGTTTAGTGTTTGTTTCTGATAAAGGATACATGGTACTGTTATGAATCGTTTGTTGTTATTGTGGTTACAACTACGACATGCTATACAAAGTGCCAGGATTCCCATATCTTGGCAAGCATCTAAACCAACGCAGCCATGGCGGTTTGCCCAGCTTCGCAGGCGTGTGTGGTTGTATCAGCTAATATGTTCAGGTTGTGTAATTTCGTAAGGTGGGTTTGATTGAAGTAAAACATGTTCATAAGCTGCTGGAACATGCTGGGTGAAAGCCATATGTATCTTGGCAGGCCAGCATGACGTCGTGCTTACAGCCATAACGGATTAGATTTTGCAGCCATGGTGTGGAAAATTAGTATGCTAGCCTGCACGTTACGCATCTTACGGAGGATTTTTCTTATTGAGAAACATTGGGTGTGCATTGATTATTTTGAAAATACAAAAAGTCATTTGATCATAAAGGGTGAAAGCTACCCATGTCTTGACGGGGCATCACGAATTTGTGTTTATAGCCATCGCGGGGTCAGAAAGTGGGAGAGGTATAAAAGAAAGTAAATATCAAGTATTCAGAATTATGTACTTCTTTACACGGTTTTTGGACGGACTTCTCTTTAGTAAAATGTATTAGTAACTGTTGTGTTGTTCGGTCTTTGTTTCCAATAAAGGAGCGGCCACGACATGCTATACAAAGTGCGAGATTTTATCTTGGCGTGGCGTTTATACTAATGCATCCATGGCGGTCGGCAAGTAGAAGTCAAGTGGGGGGATATTTGATAACATCAAATACTCTATACCTTTTTGTATTAAAGTTCCTTGATTAATGTTCATGATTGTTTATTTGTGCTTAAAATATGTACTTAATCACTTTATATTTCATTTTCAGGAAATTATGAATGTTGGAACTGAAAGACACGAGAATTGGACGAATAAAGTGAGCATAACATTGATTCCAGGACAAAACTACGGCGTAGTTGCAACACTTAATTATGTTATAGTTAAAATGAAGACCACAAGGGCATAGAAGAACTACGGCGTATTTTCCCCGTTTGGACTACGCCGTAGTTACCATTAGTTACCAAAAAAACACAAGTCTAGTCACAACTACGGCGTAGTTGGCCACTTTAACTACGTCGTAGTTACTTTATGCCTGCAAAAGGAAAGTCTGCATCAGCACAACTACGACGTAGTTCACACCCTCAACTACGCCGTAGTTGAGTCGAATATTATAAATAGAGGCCCATTCCCTGCTCATTCGTATCATTCATTCACAAGAGAGTTGCAGGGACCTACTAGGGCTTCCAGAGAAAGAAGAATTTGGCTCCATCCATCACTAGTCTAAGGGAGAAATCACTTTTACTAATTTCTTGTATTAATAATTCATCACAGACATTGCAATATTATAATGTTTATTCAAATCCAGAATTCCTTCATTGTTTCTTGTGTTACATATAGTATAAGTGGCTAAGCACCTTAAGTGCTAGCCTTGTTATGATTCTGTTATGGTTTTAATGCTTGTTTCCTGTTGAATTATTATTTATTAGATATCCTTATTGCCTGTTGCATGATCCATGAGTTTTGGTAGTGTTGATGCTAGTGTAGATCCTGTTAGACCTTATAGTAGGCTTACCTGTTGAATTGAGGGTTAACAAGGTACTAGGGATAGGTTAACAACTGTCCTTAGTGTAGGGATTGGTCATATCACTGCCTACAGTATGATATATACTTATAAAGTTTGGGAAACCCTTCTAGGAGAGTTTATAGCTGAAAAGTGGGATTATCAGCATTAAACATGTCTTTATGATACTTGGGGGTTAATCACTGTAGACTGGATAATCACCCTTCATGACCAATGGGGACCTGAGATCATAGGATACATATGACAGGTTTCGATGCCCAATCGGGTCTGTCAATATTAGAACCACCATAAGCAATAAATAGACATTGCACTAGGAAACACTATCTTAACTATAACAAAGGAGTAACTATGCTAGTATGATTTTCTACATGATCAATTTTCTCATTTTAATTCTGCTTCTTATTTACTTTAAATTCTGTCAAATCATATTCAAACCATTTAATCTGTGACATATTCAAATTAAAACTAAAACACTTAGCTCTTGGGACGAACTCAGATTTACCAATCCTGCACTATACACGATCAAGTTCTCTGCCCGTTAGTGCGTTGTAGACCATAGGTAGACGAGTTTTATAAATTTAAAACTTGAAAAATTAATTTAAATGATTATACGCATCAAGTTTTTGGCACCGATGCCAGGGAGCTAAGAATAGTTTATAATTTAAACTTTCATAATTTGCTCATTCCTTTTTCTACTAATCATTATTTTTGTTAGGAATGACTCGAAATAGCAACACTAAGATATTTACCCCTTTTGCAAATCTAGAAAGGTAATTTCGAGCCAGGAAGGATACCACACCCATTCTAGTCCATAACATATATTCTTTCTATGAATCTGAACCGTCAGATGCAGAAATCTAAAGAAATGAGAAAAGTTGATATTGAGACACTTATAATGGAGGAATACTTGGCTCTCGATTGTGGTGATACAAGGAGAGGAGTAAGAAGACATGAGATTGAAAGATGAAAGAAATGGGTTTGAAATTAAAAGGTCAGTTTCTCAGAGAAATGAGGGATAATACTTTCTGTGGAACAAAAAATGGAAGACGAATATGAACTTGTGGGTAGTATACTAGAGATCGCTTGTTTATTTCAAACATATGGGAGTTTCTGGAGATGCAATTATGTGACGGGTATTCCCTCTCATGCTAACTAGAAGGGCAAAAAGATGGCTGGACAGAGCACCTATAGAAACAATAAACACATGGGATTTGCTGAAACGGATTTTCATCCTAAGATTTTACCCACCTTCTAAAACTTCTAGACAACTGGAGGAAATACATAGCTTCGGAAATGAAGGAAGAGAGACGTTATATCAAGCATAGGAGAGATACAATGATATTCTCTTTAAATGCCCCACACACGATCTTAATGATTACCAGAAGGTAAACACCTTTTATAAGGGTCTTGAAATTTCCACCCATCAAATGTTAGATTCTCGCGGACCGATTCTCGGACTAACAGCCATAAGGGATTTAGTGACAATTCAAGAAATGGCTGATCATTCTTATAAATGGCATGAAGAGGAAAGTAATAGAGAAACGGGATGATATAACTCAAACCAAATGAGCGCGATAACAGATAAACTTAAAAATCTAAATCGCGACATGCAAAATCTTAAGAAAAATGTTCACGCGATCAAGGGAAGGTATAAACCAGGCAATGAAATATATTACCTTTTAAGTGAAGAGGTGAAATGTGTCAAGGCAACTGAGTGTAGAGAGGACAGTCTTATGGTGACACCAAGTAACAAGTCACCCTCGGGGAATAGTCCTAAACTTAAAGAAATACTTGGAAATTTTCTAGAAGGGTCATGTAAAAGGCAAGACATTTCTGATGAATATGTGAAAAGATTTAGAGAAATCACTGACAAAAACCTTAGGAGACATGATTCTGCAATCAAGGGCCTCGAAGAAAATGTTGCGCGACTGGCTCAAGTGGTCAAAACTAATAATAAATTGAATCAAGGCAGAACCTTAGATATGAGAAGCACCATAATCATTAGTCCCCTTTCTGTTAATTCTAACTTAGTCCATTGTACAAAGTCTGCTGGGCAAGAAATCGTAAAGAAAATAGGATAAAAAGACGGACCCCCCCAAAAAACACCTACTAAGGAAACATGAACTTTTGCTGAAAAGGTGAAAAGACGTATCAAAGAAGAGCAAGAGAATGGAGAAAGATTATTGGAAAGTCTAGAAAAGGAACCAGTTAACACTCTCCTGGTCAACACTATTAGGCAAACGCCGGACTACACCAAATGTTTACAAGAACTGGTGTCCGAGAAGACAAAAACCGAAGAAGTGTCTATGGTAAGGTTGAACGCTCGATGTTTGGCTACCTTACAAAACGAGCTTCCACCTAAGGAAAAGGACCCATGAAACTTTATTCTCCCCTGCATTATTGGTAATATCATGGTTAACAATGCACTAGCGAATTTGGGAGCAAGCATTAGTGTCATGCCATTCTCAATGTTTAAACGATTAGGTCTTGGAACCCCTAAACCAATTAGTATGACGATTGAAATGACAAATAGATCTATGAAATATCCTAAGGGAATAGTGGAAAATGTTTTGGACAAAATTGATAAATTGATTTTCCCTGTGGATTTTGTGATCCTTGACATTGTGAAAGATAACAAGGTGCCAATAATTCTAGGAAGACCCATGCTTGCTATTGCTCACTCTAGGATTGAAGTTTCTGGCAAGAAAATCTCCCCGGAAGTAGGAACGAAAAAAGTTGTTTTCAACGCTAACGAAGGGAAGACCCCATTATCAGTTTGTGTAATTAATGATTTGCAGGTACCCGAAGATTTTAGAGAACCCGAAGGTCTATAAGAGTTTTTGATGAATGATGATATAAACAGAGATTTAGGAGATTTTCTTGAGGAAATGATTTATTACCACGGATTGACTTGGATTCTTTTGAAGTACTCCCGGACTCCGATGAAGAAATGGGGATTAAAGTGGAAGATTTGGGAGAAGGGATAGAAAATTTTTGGGATGCTCAAGATCCCGTGATAGCACAGGAGGTTAAGCACCATTAAGACCTCAATTCCTTGGGGTCGGAAATAGGATTCATAAACAAAACCCTTATAACATGCAAATTACTTACAAAATAAGGTTTGGGAATTTTAACCCCTACATAAATCCAATCTCCATTGTCAATGTGATTTCTAGGGCATGTTACAATAAGGTTATGAGTCAAGAACTTGTTTACACAGGAAACAATTTTGTTAGGGTGGCGAAAAACTTACATGTGTTCGTGGGATGCCACGCTTTCTTAATCGATTTCATTATCTTTGAGAATGTAAGTGAGTTCATAGAAAAATGGTTAACGGAGGTCCTGTCAATATAACCATTTAAGGAATGTGTAGGATTAGAGGAAGATGTTACTGAGGGGATACTATGGTTTAAAATTAGAAATGATAAGACCATTTTTAACATGCCACGGGCGCTGACTGCTACATAGCATAACATGATGGCACCTGTCTTAAGGATTAATGAAGAAGATAAGGCAAGAGGGATTTATCACCCCTACCAAAAAATTATGGAATTCTATAAGGGATGCCTACACATAGGAAATGAGTATAAAAGAGATGAGGAGGTGATTGACTGGGTCAACCGAGGACACCCAAGTGTGCATGAAACAACGTAGACCCAACTTGAATCTAACTTGAAGACTCAGTAATAAACAAAAGTGCTTGTCGGGAGATAACTCGTCTTGTATCCTCCCTTTTCATTTAATTTTTTCATTTAGTTTGGTTTTTGTGTTTTTCTAACTTTGTTTGCAGGTTGCTACAGCCAAGAAATGGATGATCGAGATCACCTCGGCTTGTGGTTAAGTGATTAAAAAGTAGTTGCAGATACAACTACAGCATAGTTAGATACCCTGACTATGCCGTAGTTAGGCCAAAATCTCGAAAATTTTATTTTCAAAACTGTGACTACGACATAGTTCAATCACTCAACTACGTCGTAGTTGGTCTGGGAATTTTAAACCTTATTTTTATCCACATAACTATGGCGTAGTTCCACCTATGGACTACACCGTAGTTCAAACATGTAACACAAATTATTTTTCAAAATAATTTAGTATTTCATAAAACCGTGTACATTTAGTAAATGGAGTTTGTGGGTATGTTCACTGGAAATCCTCATGAGACTTCACTCATCCATGCGGGCCAGCAAGTGGTTTAAAAGGCTTGTTGCATATGCTAAACACAACCGTGATTCCTACGAAAGTGAGTTAGGTTTTCCATATTTCGTTTATTTAAATGTTTAAAGCATTAGGTTTGTTAAGTGATTTCAGGGAAACGAGTTTGCTTAGGATTTTCAAGATAGGAGTCTATGTCATGACATTAAGCTCCGGTTATGCAGAGCAATACTCATGTGAGTCTTTCAATTTAATTCTACTCTTGTTTTTGAATTTTCATTTCCTTAAATGTATAATAGGGACATTGTACAAACCAAGTGGTGGGATGGGAGTAGAATTACCACTTGACCTATATTGCCTTCGATTTTCTATTTTAGTTTGAAAAATTATGTCATTTTTGAAAAAATTTGACATGTTTTTCTTACTGAAACTAGAATAAATCTTTGCCGAGCACAAATTACCCTTGATTCCCATTGGTGAGATTTGCCTTATAATTCCATTTTCATATATTATTACATAGATCCATCAAATATGAGTGTGCCGGTAGTATTGTAGACTTTAGAACTTAGTATGTACATCATTTTGAGACCTAATTGAGTGATAGGGATAGATATTTCAAGAAGGCAACAATTTAGGATTTCCACCAAAAATTAGCCCATATGTGTAATGTTGTGTGTGTTTATCAACTTGTTACACTAACTTGTCAACCTCCCATGATAAAACCCTCTGTCGCACTCACTTTTAGTGCAAGATACCCCTAGAACAACTTGTTGACCCATTTCTTGTTTAAAACCTAAATTGATCATTTTTTGTTTCATCATTACACCTTAGCCTACCCTGTAGTCTATAAATTTACCATTGAGGAGTTACTGGCTGCTTAAAATCCATGGTTCGGGTGAATGGGTTTGGGAATCACGCTTATATGAAAGACCTATCAATGAATCAAATTTTTTGATGTTGCTTATCTCAAATGGGGGGATGTGTATCATTGTTATATGCTACAGAAGTTCTATCTTGTAATGTTATTGTTAAAAAATTAAAAATAACTATATATATATATATATATATATATATAAAATCCGGATCGATTGAGAAGGTTTTCAAAAATGATAGATTTTTAACTTTGATTCAAGTTTTTCAAGCGTAAAACTCATTTTAATGTGATTATAATCCAAAATGTGTAAAAAAAATTCGAATCAATGTTAAAAAATCTCTCGATTTTGCGATATAAGTATAATACTGAATCTTCTATACAAATTTAAGGAATCATTACCATAACTCGATTTTAACATTGATTTGTGAATCAAATTTGTGATTTATAAATTCGATTCACTATTAAATGATGTTTACTTGTGAATCAAGTCAAAAAATATGAATCAATTTGCTCAAACGAATATTTCTCAATCTTCTCAAAATAAAAACTTTCTCAATGGAACCGGAGCCAATATATATATATATATATATATATATATATATATATATATATATATATATAAGAGGAGGCATGTCACATATAATTTCACTTGGCATCCCATAATTCCATGTCATAATACCACGTCATCACGAATGCCATGTCACTATATTTTTTTAAAATTCAGATTTTTCTAAAAATAAAGTCCATGGAAAGATTTGAACCCTGGGTTCTACTATCACAAACAATCACCTCAACCAATGGATCACTCCACAAGTTGTGAATGATTATTAAAATAAAATATGTAATGCTTAAAAAAAATTTCTCTTTTGAGATAAGTTTGGAAATTTTTTTGAGAACATTTGAAAGAAAAAACAGAGCATGAGATGATTAGATATTTTTAACCTAATTTATTTATATCAATTCTAAAAAAACTCTATCAAAAATTCCTATAGCCATATTAAAAGCAAATTCAATAACAAACCCTAAATCTATCAAGAAACAGCCAACCCTAATAGGAGCCGAAACATGGTATGAACAAGAAGCCTCCTTTTCTGAAAACCCTAATGATAAACTATCTTCATATGCATGTTTATGTTTTCTAAAGAATGTATACTGTATGTGATTACTCGTGACCTCGCTATAGGTATAAAAGAAGTGTACTATGATTGTGCCAATGATAAATCTGGTGGATGTGGATTAATATTGTCATTGCATACAAGTACAACGAGGTTCCTTGATCCGCTCAGACTACACCTTAAAATACATATAATATAATAAAATATCAAATATATAGTAAGGATAGTCTAAAAGC
>BQNB010178239.1:0-12889 GCA_026074375.1 Tanacetum coccineum
TTGGGACATACGACCCGGGAATATCTCTTCCGGAATCTTTTTATCATTGATTTGCCTAGTAGTATTTTATACGTATACTACTATTCATGCTATCTCCAATGTTTAATTCTCAAGAATTCTTTCTTCCTGAGGAATTATTGCCACTTAAGAAATGAGGCCGTGACCGATCATCCTCCTCTACTTCTGCCCTACCTCAAGCATTTGAGATAGGAGAAAGCTCTCGTAAGACAAGTCTGGAACGTCACGAGGAGCAAATTGAGGAAATTTTGAATCACCTAGATGAACTCTCTCTCGACCGCATTGAACACATAAAAGACAAAATAGAAGGTCTTGGAAAAGGTCGGGTGATCATACAATAAGATTTTGACAATCTGGAAGCTGAACTCCAAAAGGCTCGTGCTCAAATTGCTAAACTTCAAAGAAAGCAATTGGGAAATAACAGCAAGATTTCTCTGGCTCGCTTCAGGATTGCTAATCTAGAACAAATCATAGAAGATATCCAGGTTCGTCACCAAGCAGATAAGGAAAGTCTTCTGAATGCAATCTATGAACACAAGAACAGCCAGGAAGGACCATCGGACTACTAGATTAGATACTAGTTATAGCTTTTGTTAGAACCTAGCCACGGGATGTGTGGTATAAATAACAACACTTGTCAAATTTTGACTATGTACAGTACAAAGGCAAGTTGTTCATAATATAATATAATGGTGATCCCATTTTATATTCATCATGTGTCCTATATTACATCTCCGTCTTCATCATTATGAATCTTACCGTGACCCCTAGAAAATAAACTAATAAGTTAGATGCTTGTTAGAATTCATATCAAATAAGTATCTATGATATCACTATTGTGACAATGTTTATTTTTGAACCTTAAGCATTTTAAGGAAAGAATTGTGATATCATTCTTATTACGTGTTGTCTTATGTTGATAGAATGCCTCCCAAAAGGACATCAACATCTAAAGCACCAGCCATGACTCAAGCTGCCATCAGGAAACTAGTTGCTGACAGTGTTACCGCAGCTCTGGAAGCACAAGCTGCAACAATGGCAAATGCTGACAATACCAATAGGAACACCAGAGAAAGAGAAGCTCCTGTAGCAAGAAAATGTAGCTACAAAGAGTTCATAAGCTGCCAACCTTTCAATTTCAAAGGTTCAGAAGGAGCTGTTGGACTTATCCGCTGGTTTGAGCGAACTGAATCAGTGTTTTCCCGTAGTAACTGTATCGAAGACTGCAAGGGTAAAGTTGCTACTGTACATTAACTGAAGAAGCTCTATCCAGGTGGAATTCTTTACTATTGCCCAACCTATTGGGGATATGAAGAATCTTACAAGATTACCTGGGTTTTGAATCAATAAGCTGTTGATGAAAGGAAATATAGTTTGCCCAAACTGAAGTCCAATAAGATGGAAAGAATTTACTCAGACTGTGAAGGGAATGATCTTAAGACATAATAGAAGAATTTAGGAATTGGCCACCTTATGTCCCACTATGGTGCCAGATTCTAAAAAATGATGAAAGTTTTCATCGGGGGATTGCCCACGAAGTATTTGAAGGGAATGTTTTTACCGCCTCTAAACCTCAAACTCTAGAGAAGCAATTAACAACGCCCAGAGGCTAATGGATCAAGTAACAAGCACACTCCGTGCAGTAATCAAGTGATCAAAAAAACGAAAGATTAACGACATAGAACTTCAACAACAACAACTAAAAAACAACTACCGTAACACCAACACCAACAACCGCTACAATAATCACCAACCACAACAGAACATAAGATAGGAAACCTTCAGGTCTTATGCTGTTAATCTAACTGAAAATAATGGGTATATTGGAAACTATCCCTTGTGTAAGAAAAGGCCATCTACAATCACACAGAACTTGCACTGTTTTAAGTGTAATACTTTAACAAGGTGGGAGGGGTGGGGGGGTTGGGCCATCCTACTGAAGAACTAATCTTGCAGAAACAAAGTGCCAGCTACTGGAAGTCAACTGCTACCTAATTAGTGACCATAGTACTAGTAGCAGTGCATGTGGAGAGAAAGGCATTATGCAAATCATTCGAGGGAAGACCACTTCGAACCCTCGCAAGTTAGCACCGATGGGTGACATGATGGGGTGGGGCGTCCTGCGCGAGGGGAGCGGGAGAGTAGATGATGATTTGATGGGTGGAGTATAGGTAGACACTACCTGAGCTTCCATCAGCATGGACAGGTGCAAACACCATATCGTAACGTAGTCACACGGGTATGTATTCTGTTTCTAAACCAACATACTAGCATTATATATATTAATTCTAGAGCTGATAAAGTTCGTATCATATCATCTTGCCTCTATGCTAAATATTCCACCTATTACAATAGAATATCCTTTTACTAATATCAAATGGCTCTATATCTGACGTAAAAACATAGTAAGCACAAACACCGTTATTCCAAGGTGCCAACTCTGATCTTTTAAACCAACCTTTCGAAATTGATCTATGCCATCAAACTCGGTACTTGACGTCGTCTTGTATGGATTGGTTATCCAAGTATCATGCTGAATTATTTGTGACAGAAATGTCACCACATCCCATCATGGTGAAACGTTGAGCATCCGAGGTGACCAAAGTAAAACCCGACTAAGTCTCATATCTTGTATAAAAACCGAAAGATATATATCCTGAGGTTGTCAAGTTTTTCTAATCCAAGTAATGGAAAAGAAGACAGACGAGAAATGACTAAAAGATATCCCGGTAGTCAGAGAATTTCTGGAAGTTTTTCCTGAAGATCTACCTGGCCTTCCTCCCGTTCGCCAAGTAGAATTCCAAATCAATCTAATTCCAGGAGCGACACCTATAGCCCAAACACCTTATAGATTAGCTCCTTAAAAAATGTAGGAACTATCTAACCAACTTCAAGAGTTAGCAGACCGAGGTTTTATCCGACCAAGTACTTCACCCTGGGGAGCTCCTGTCTTATTTGTCAAAAAGAAAGACGAATCTTTCAGAATGTGTATCAATTACTGGGAGTTAAATAAACTTACTGTAAAGAATCATTACCCATTACCCAAGATTGATGACTTATTTGACCAACTTTAAGGTTCGAGTGTCTACTCGAAGATTGACTTAAGATCAGGCTATCATCAACTGAGAGTCAGGGATAAAGATATTCCCAAGACTGGTTTCAGGACAAGATACAGACACTATGAATTTCAAGTGATGCCATTTGGTTTAACTAACGCGCCTGCTGTATTCATGGATCTCATGAACCGTGTGTGTAAACCATACTTGGACAAATTCGTAATAGTGTTCATCGATGATATTCTCATCTACTCTCGTAACAAAGAAGAGCACACAAATCATCTGAGAATAATCCTAGAATTACTCAAGAAAGAGAAGTTGTATGCCAAGTTCTCCAAGTGTGATTTCTAGATTCATATCGTGCAATTTCTTGGACACTTAATTGATAGTCAAGGACTTCATGTTGACCCCGCCAAGATTGAAGCAGTTAAGAATTGGACATCTCCTACTACACCTACAGAAATACATCAATTCTTAGGACTCGCCGGTTATTATCAGAGATTTATCAAAGATTTCTCAAAGATTGCAAAGTCTTTGACTGAATTAACCCAGAAAAACAAGAAGTATATCTGGGGCGAAGACCAAGAGACAGCTTTTCAACTGCTTAAACAGAAGCTATGTGAAGCTCCAATCTTAGCATTACCAGAAGGAAATGACGATTTTGTTGTTTACTGTGATGCATCCCATCAAGGTTAATGGAGCAGATGTTAATGCAAGAGAGAAGGTTTATTGCATATGCTCCCGGACACCTTAAGCTAATGAAGACAACTATACCACTCAGATCTCGGAATTAGGAAAACAATAGTGTTTGCTCTAAAAATTGGAGACCACTGTCTGTAATGGCACCAAAATATACCGTGTTCACTGATCATAACAGTCCTTCATTATATCCCTTATCAAAAGAGTTGAACATTAGACAACGCATGCTAGAAAGCTTGCAATACGATTGTGACATTCGCTACCATCTTGGAAAGGCAAATTATTCGTAGCAGATGCCTTAAGCCTAGGAACAATCAAACCACTCCGAGTTAGATCATTAGTTATGACCATTCATCCAAAATTACCATCACAAATTCTCAAAGCTCAAACTGAAGCTCTCAAAGAAGAAAACATCAAGGATAAAAACTTACATGGAATGGACAAATCATTTGAAATACGTCCTGATCGAAACCGATGTATCAAGAATCGAAGTTGGTTACCACTCTTTGGTAATCTGAGAGACTTGATCATGCATGAGTCCCATAAATCAAAGTATTCCATTCACCCAGGTTCTGACAAGATGTATCAGGATCTAAAGAAACTCTATTGGTGGCCTAACATGAAGGCAATCATCACTGAATATGTTGGCAAATGTTTGACATGTTCTAGAGTTAAAGCAGAATGTCAGAAGCCATCCGGCTTACTGGTACAACCAGAGATTTTTTCTATTTTCTAAGTGGGAACCAATAACAATGAAATTTCATCACAAAAAAAACTACCCAAAACCTCAAACGACAGACACAATCTGGGTCATTGTCGATTGCCTTACCAAATCTGCACATTTCATCCCTACCCGAGAGACATGTAGTATGGAAACCCTTACAAGATTATACATAAAGGAAATAGTCTCCCGGCATGGAATGCCAAAATCTATCATCTTGGATCGTGACAGTCATTTCACATCCAGATTTTGGAAATCATTACAAAGTGCTTTAGGTACTTAATTAGACATGAGTATGACATATCATCCTAAAACTGATGGACAAAGTGAAAGAACCATCCAAACACTTGAAGACATGCTTCGAGCCTGTGTTATAGATTTTAGAAAAGGATGGGAAAAACACTTACCATTAGTAGAATTTTCTTACAATAACAGTTACCATGCCAGTATTAAGGCAGCACCATTTGAGGCACTTTTAGGTCGAAAGTGAAATCACCTTGTAATAGATGGACCGAAGTGGAGATGTTCAACTACGGACCCAGAAATAATCCATGAAACCACTGAAAAGATAGTGCAAATTCGACAACGCTTGCAAGCTGCAAGAGACCGACAGAGAAGTTATGCCAATGTAAGACGAAAGCCTTTAGAATTTCAAGTTGGAGATCGTGTTATGTTAAAAGTGTCACCTCGTAAAGGTGTCATCCAATTCGGAAAACGAGGAAAGCTTAACCCTCGGTACATTGGACCTTTCAAAATCCTTGAACGGATTGGCCCAGTGGCATATAAACTTGAGCTTCCTGAAGAGCTCAGTAATATCCACAGTACTTTCCACGTTTCTAATCTAAAGAAATGCTTATCTGACGAATCCCTTGTCATTCCAATGAAAGAGCTTCGGCTTGATGACAAACTCAACTTTGTGGAAGAACCAGTAGAGATCATGGATCGAGAAGTCAAGCAACTGAAACAAAGTCGTATTCCTATAGTCAAAGTAAGATGGAACTCTAAAAGAGGACCAGAATTTACATGGGAATGCGAAGATCAAATTCGTGCCAAGTATCCACATCTGTTTTCAAACATCACTCCGGCATCCAACTAAATCTCGGGACGAGATTTCTTTTAAGGGAAGGAGACTATAACAACCCATAATTTTCATCATTAATGATACCATCTATTAAATTAGATTCATTGTAATATCCATTCTCATTATAATATATATATATAAATATATATTATATATATAATATATAAATATATATAAAATAAATATATATATATATATATAATATATATATATATATATATAAATAAATTCACCTTCTTAACAAGGAATTTTGCCTTTATCTCATTATGCAACGTAACTTGCATCTCTAAAGTAAACGAGCTCACGCAACCTCTACCAATGCCATCTATATCTATGTTTATATCATGTAAACATCCTAATATGTCAAGTCTATATCTTAATATAACTTTTACCAAGTACATTATTCATTTAAAGTACTTTTCAAAATGTTATTTCAAAACAAGCATTAAACGTTAACGTTTACATGAAAACCCTAATTTTATGTGTACAAGTATCAATACACAACATTTGAATATCTTTTCCCTCCTAAATCAAGTTATAACTTTCTAAAGCACAATGTATAAGCTAATCATGCCTAAAAACCTAATTAGGTCATTTAAGCTCCTAAATCATGTTTAAACTTTACCACCGCTTTAGCACAAGGTACAAGCACATAATGCATGACTTCTAAACCCTAAACTTAAACCCTAAGTCATTCTAAAACCCTAATCTAAAACCCTAAACCTTAAACGAAACCCTAAAACCCTAATTTTACTTTAAACCTAAAACTAAACCCTAAACCTAAAACTAAACCCTAATCCTTAATCCTAACCCTAATCTTAACACTAAACCTTAACCCTAAACCCAAACTATCCCTATACCACATTTTAAAACCCTAATCTACCCAAAAAAAAACAACATGACACCCTTTTCTTTCTTTTTACCCATTTTAAACCAAACTAGCTAGCACCTCACCTTATCACCTCCTTGCTAGCTTGCTTAGCACCTCAAGCAACCAACCAAGCACCTTACAAGCACCTCTGATTGAGCAGTTTACACACGTATAAAATATTAAAATACTTAATATAGAAATTAATGAAACCCCAGTATCCCTTGGACAATTCCACTCACAAGATATATATATAAGAAAAACTTATATTAAACGGCAAATGAATCACCCGGTCGTTTCCCCAATGACTCGTGCAATGGAAACCTCGTTTAAGTTTAGATCCTGATTTGAATAAGAGAAGAGATATTTTTGATTTTAATTATACTACTAAAAATTAACGGCACAATTAAACAACTAAATTAAACTAATTACGAAAGTAAATAAAATGCGACATTAAGAAAACAAATGGCCCCCCAATTTAAAACTAAAATATGTAAATTAGATTCCTAAACCTAAATTAATGCTAAAGAAAATTTTAGGAAAATTAAAAATATTTTTTAAAAGCTTTTTGGATTTTTTATGAATTTAAAACTATTTAATCTAAATTAAATTCTAAAAATAGAAATTAAATTGATAAAAATTAAGAAAAATACTTTTTAAGCTAACTTAATCCTAAATTACTTAAAAAGATGAGAAAAACATTTTTTATCACTAAGTTTTCTATTTAAAAGATTAAAATTAAAAAAAAAACTAAAGGTTTGAAAATTAAATGTTTTAAAACTAAATTTGAAAATTAATTTTTAAAAATATAAAACTTAAACTAAAAATTCTATAAAAATACTTTTTATAAAGAGAAAAAATGCAGAAAATTAATTTTATTAAAAGCCCTAATTTTAAACTATTTATTAAAAACTAATTTAACTAATTAAACTAAAAACCTAATTTTATTATTTATAAAAAACTATTTTTATAAAACTTAAACTAAATCTTACCAAACACATGGGCCGAAAGTGCCATAACAGAAAGATAAGGGTAGGCGGTGTAAATTTAGATTTTATACTAAAAACACAAAGTTTGAACTAATGGCAGATTTAGTCCCTTAACCTAAGACTAACTAGACTTAACTATTAACTAACAAAGGACTAACTATGTAAATTTAAAAGGACTAACTGCAAACTAACAAGGACTAACAGAGAAAATTTAAACTAAACAGAAACTATAAAGTATGCAAGATAGGCCCCTGAACTTTTAACTTTTAACCAACAGCATCCCTTAAACAGCTTATTAGCTTTTTAAGAAAACTTTTATAAAAAGAACTAACTACTAACTTATTTAAATTAAGCTGAATGAGCTTATCAGCTTATAAGCTCTTAGTAGCTTAGTATTCTACCTAAACAAAGCAAATTCAAAGAACTTGACAGAAATTCCATACTTAATAACTTCTACTTAACAAACTTATTTAGCAAATGCAAACACAGCTTATTTAACTACTATGAAACAAATAACCAGCTTATTAAGAAAAAGATAAAGAACAAATGTAAGACAAAATAAGGTGTACCTTAGATTCACCAGCATGAACAACAATAAGCTAAGTGGGGCTTATGGCTTATTCACATAAGCCCAATCTCAAACCAATCAATCCTAATCTAACCTATAAGCTGTCCAACAGCTCTAAAAACACCCCTTGATACCAATGCAGCCATCCAATTCCATGTTGGTAACAAGCCTTGATCAAATAACATCAATAACAAACACAAACACTTTTGACAGAATTTAAATGAGAAATGAATTAATATGAAATAACATTTTTATTAAAGCTGGAATAAAGTTCTTACAACTCAAAACGAAATAACATAAAATTGAAATTACAATAAAAGAGAACTACTAACAACTGAATCAACAAAACTTATTACAAAAATAAACTGAAAAATTAACACTAAAAATTACTCTCTTCGTGTGCTGGAATGAGGGGTATTTATACCCGAACTTGAGCTTCTCGATCCTTCTTCTCGCTTCAATCTTGGCCCTTGGATCTCTTTCATCTCTCCTTGATATGTATCTTAATCGTTGGATTAAAAATGTGTAAACCCGGATCAATGACATGGAATAGAGTGTGTTAGTTATGTGAGGGTATTCACACACGTCACATCAACCAATAGTATCATCTCGATTTGCCAGGTTGGAATGGGTTGAGGCTAATTGAAAGTGATGGGTGAGTTAAGATTAAAGTATGTATGATACCCGAGCCTTGGGCTAACCTTCTTCTCGATCCTTCTTCTCTCTTTCATCTCAACCCTCCAATCTCTTCTCTCTCCTTGATCTCATAGGTAAGCCGTAGGATTAGATTGTAATATCCCGGATCGATGATGTGGCTTGGACGTGTGAATATACACGTCACATCCACCAATCAAACTTACTCGTTTAGCCACGGTGGATTGAGGTAAGGGGTGTTTGATAGTGATGGGTTGGTTAAGGACTGTGAGAGGGACATTAACCCTAAGGTTAATTAGAGTGGGAGTGAGGGGATTATTAACTAGGGTTTAGGGGATCTTGGTGTGTTCTTGAGTGTTCGGTGTGGGTGAGTGAGAGTGAATCTCATTTGGGGAAAATGGGTAAACAGTAACTGTTAAAATGTTATAAGTATCACCGGGTTGGGGGTTCGGGTAATTGGGTTAGGGCTAAGCTCGTGATTGGTGGAGAGGTGGGTCACGGGTAGTTTAACCCGGGTGTGACCCGTGCTTTTCTATAAGAATATGGTAATTGCACAATTGGCCCTTGTGTTTGGCAAGTTAATGGATTCGAGTTATAAAACAAGAATAGCCTAATTTCAAAATCAGCCCTTGGAGTTATAAATCAATGGAGTTTGGCTTTGGTTTTGCTGAGGTTGAGCTGAGGTTGACTGAAGAAGGCTGAGGCTTGATTTTCTTTGGCTTCATGATCACTCATCCATTCTCGTGTCCGTCTTTGCCTGTTTTCTTGACTGTTTTCTGTGATTTTTAACATATCCGCACCTGCACACATTAAACTCAAATACAAGCACATTTTTTGCTATTTCTGATTTGTTTTGGGTTGAATTGGGCCTTTTAAATCATGAATTGATATGTATAGTTTAACAACTATCAAAATTCCCCAAACTAAAACATTGTGTGTCCTCACGCAATATCACATGCCTTATAACCAAATACCTCAAAAATTCCCCAAACTAAACCTTTGAAAAGTAGCAAAGAGTTTTGTTTAAGAGATCACAAGTTATAAAACACCCGACTTCCCATTTTCTAAGATTTTTCTCTTTTTATGATTTTTCTTGATTATTAACTACCTAACTACAATTTATTTGTGTTGACATAATGCAATGTTTTCATTACCACATTGGTAACTTTTAGGATCATAGAACAAAAAGCACAATTAAGCGTCTAAAAGATAACTTCATCATCCCCGATTTTTCACTTTTCCCATGCTAAGCTTAAAAACAAGATCATCGTTAATTACAAGTCATGACACTAACACTACTCATAAATACTAATTGTGTACTTACTTTTCCTCCCGCAAATCCTACTTTTGTATCTCAGGATTTTACTTAAGTCATATACCCGAAGGCTCTTTAAGACTTTTGTTTCGATAAGGAGAAAAGAGAGAAGAATAGGACGCTAATGAGTCGTGTTCCAAAAGTGGACACTCCAAGGCACCACATACGATCTAACAAGCTAATTATCGTATTCCAATCAGTCGGCATGCTTTTATACAGTGGGTTACGTGACGACGTGTACATTTTAAAAGTACGAGGCGAGTATTCAAACTCGGAGTCGAATAGTAAATAACCAATGGGATCGACAAACTATGTCGAGTTTCGATATAATCAAAAGAGAATTAAGTAAAATCATGAAAACGTTTCGGAGATCGTTGTATCACTCACAACATCTTGAATATAAATGAATCCCATTGTGTCACACACAATGTCTTAAGAGAAGAGTTTTAGTATTTATATAAACAATAAACAACATTTATATAAAAATGCAGTGTCACACGAAAAAGTAGATATAAGTGATCGGAATTAATCAACATTTATATAATTTATTTCTATATAAATAAGTAGCGATACTCTTAAAGATAGGCCTAAAAGATCGAAAAGGAAGTCAAGTATTATATAATCATTATCCATATAATACTAATAGTATTGCTCGAGGGAGTAAATATAAGGAATCAGGAAGTATGCGCGCACGGATATCGAATATATCAAGGAGAGACTCTTAATTGTGAAAAATAGTTATAGTCTAGGTTTTGAAAACGACCCAGTTCTCTATAACCAGTGCTCTGATACCATTCTGTAACACCCCCAAAAATCGGACAAGCAGCGAAACGGTAACAATTGGGGTGCTACTTCATGGTCACAAAGTACAAGTCACGGAAAACAACCTCAAAAAGAGACGTTTTAAAGTACATTTAAAAATATTCACATTTGATACATTAAAAATATCAGAGTTTGCTAAACAGGTCCCAAAAGTTTCAAAATAACACAAGTGTTTAGACATGACAAAATTTTCAAAAGAAGTTTTATCGAATGTATAATAATGCGAAAAGTCTCCGATTACATATCCGTGCGGCTTCCCTCCGAGCAATATAACTGAAAACCTGAGATAAAACATGCTAAAAAGTCAACAAAATTGTTGAGTGAATTCATAGGTTTTAATCATAAAACAATGATTAAGTATTGTTATTGTAATCAAACGGTTTAGTGGACCACAAGATTTAAGTAATAGTAGACTACGAAACAAATTCAGTAGTCCAAAACATGTATTATTGCTCTAAGCTCATGACCCCGAAACCTTAACTGTTTTTGCCCTTTATAATATGCAGAATGTATGCCAAAACATTCCAAAGTACTCAACATGTTAAATGCACCATGGTCAACTTGTGACCAGAAATTCAAGGCGGGGATTGTCAGTCCCGATAGATCTACCCACAACATTCACGCTTACCCCTCCAAGGTAATTAACGGTTCATGATGAAAGGGACTTAATTGGCATTGTGGTAACTTAGGCAATAATAATCAGGCAATAATCTGGATAGCATACCATTTGAAAAGCACTTGTGTCCAAAAGTAAACATGCATGTAATCTCACCCCGTAGAGTTTGTAAAACAATTGAGTAGTAAAAGGGGCTATGAACTCACCGTAAGTAGAAGTAGTCGGACAAGAATTCAAATAAGGAGAATAAGCACCAACCAATCAACCACGACCTAAATATAAGTGGCGCGTTATTAAAAGCTTTAAATATTCCACGTAAATGCATAATTGCATATAAAAAAAATAATAATAGGTACATATATATTGCATATACATAACCATGTGCTTAGAATCCCTACACTCGCCTTAAAACTCTTATAATAACATCCCAAGTGTTTTTCTTTAAGCTTACGAACTATTTACCCTTCCGTTTAATTTCTATTTAGAAAAAGTTTCCACTTTTAGAAAGTTACAAATTTTCGACCTTACTATTTTTAGATGTGACAAATAGTTCTAACCCGACCTATGGAGTATAATATTCCTCGCCTAAACACTTTTAAGTTTATAAGACTCTTACTACATCATATAATCTCTTTATAAGAATTTTTACTAAATTTGACTTTTATTAAGTCAAGGCCTTTTCTAGGTTGACCTTCGGTCTTTATCCCAAAATTACCCATTTTCGGACTTCGCAAACCTCGCGAGAAAATAAAACGGCATTTCGACAGAAAAGGAAGAAAACGCCCCTATATCAGATCTGATGCAATTAGAAAAATAAGAAAGACGTAGATTTTCTCTAAGCTTATCGGCCCGTATTTACACATTTTTAAATTTAGCAAGCCTCGCAGAAAGGTAAAACAACATTCTAAACAACTTTTTAGTTTTAACGAAAGGCCGGTTCGGACCAAAAATGGCCCAAAACGGCTCACGAAAACTGTATCAGCAAGTATTAAAATTTATAGTGCAGAATTTGGTTTTATTGCTTTCTAAACTTCTGGAGGCCATAAAAACTTCGTTTTTAAGAGTTACGGGATGTGTGACCTATTGATTCGAAGCTATTAACGTCCCCTAACAAAATTTAAGTTCTAATTTTAGTTTTACAAAGTTTGATATGGCCGAAACGGCGCTCTAATTTTCTGTATTAATATGGGTAGCTTTAAACCCGTTCAAACTTCAATTTTTCACACTTTTGCAATATCATAACATCATTATAAGCCTAATCTCCATCCAATACTATAACCACAATTTATCAAAACATCAAGAACACCACTAATGCTCATATCTAGGGACTCTTAGTACATAATTGAACACATGCAACATAAAATTAAATATGATCAAGAAAAATTAAATTATACTTACAATGAAGCAAGATTAATAGGAAAATCAACAATGGAACATTGTGGGTTCTATGTTTATGCCGAACCAAACACCTCTAATTAGACA
>BQNB010178242.1:0-12889 GCA_026074375.1 Tanacetum coccineum
ATTTTTGGAAGCGAAATGAATAAAAAAGGTGTGTTTGGTTCGTTTGATTAAAAAAGGAAAAAGAGGGTTTTTGTAGTTTTGATGTTGTGGTCGTGATGGTTGAATAATATATGATGTTAGAATGCTTATTTTTTTATAGTAGCTTGTATAGCTTATTCGGGCTTATTTTTAAGCTATTTCTTGGCTTATATGCCACGAACCATTCCCAAAATCACTAGGAAAGTGATTTTGATTATTTTTGTGTTATGACATATGTTGTGGACTATTTTTGAGGCTTATGGTAGTAACCAAATGCGATACGTAGCTTATTAGCTTATTTTCAAGCTTAATATACGTATTTTTGAGCTAATGGACTCACGACCCAATAAGTCTATTTAAGCCGTGGTTTAATGGGAGGGCTTATTGTGGTCTGGATTATTTTCTACTTATTGGTATATGCTTATATATGTAAATGGACCTTGGTTTTGGACTTGGATTGTATTTTGGACTTATAAATATCTTAACAGACCTTGTTAGGCCTTAAAGCCCAATAAGCGATATTTAGTCGTTATGAGAGTTTTGTTCGTACTTTTCTGGAAGTGGAAATCGTATTTTTTTTGTCATTGTGTGTAGAGTACTATTTTTTTGTCATTGTGACACCAAACTTTTGAATTCGTGCTATTGTGTGTATTTTGTGGCTATTTTTGCATGTAAAATGACCATTTTACCCTTCAAACTTTGAAAAAGTAAGGGTAAAATGGTCACAAAATACACACAATGGCATGAATTCAAAAGTTTGGTGTCACAATGGCAAAAAAAATAGTACTCTACACACAATGACAAAAAATATCAAGTATAATACATTTTTAGGCAATTAACCCTTAATAAATTCACTAAAAGACGAAAAAATATAATTTTTCTCGAAACTTCTCAAATGTGTTTATTATGAGTAAACGTTTCATTTTCAACCGTATAATGACTATTTTGAAGTGTCTAAGGTTTACCGAATGGACTTGTCGAGATATATTTATAATTAATAATTATAAATATTTATTATATTACTTATCTATTCACGCTAAATAGTATAAGTATGTATTATCGGAGAATGAGATTGATATGATTGTGGAGATAAGTTGTCAACCATCACACCACTAAAAACTGTTTTGGGAAATTGTACAACGCGTCTAAACTCTATGCATCAAACGTGAAGATTGTTTTGGAATTTGATGATTAAATTGGGACATTAACTGGACTAGGTCGTGTGCGGGCATCGTTGCATTTGCTTGTGTGATTGAGATTGGGTAGCTAAAGACTTGCTTGAGGTGAGTTCTCGTAGCCCACTTTTTACTAGTTTTTCCGTTAGGGAAAATGATACTCAAATGTGTTTTGAAATGTTTTGAATTGATCTGTGCGAAATGTGGTTTTGTTTTTGGGACAAGTTATGTGCTTATGACTGCTATGTGAATATTATGTGATGCATGATTGTTTGGATCGGATGGGTACGCCTACCTAGTGTTTGTGAGATTATTGGATTAGATGGGTACGCCTACCTAGTATTTGTGTGATTATTAGAGCGGATGGGTACGCCTACCCAGGTTTGTGTATGGTCCTGCCCTAATTTTAGTGCTCCAGCTGGTAGGCCCTTTAGGTGCGTAAGTGACATATGGTTATTGATTAGCGGTGATGCTAAGGTTGTTTGCATATATTCACTGTCATATAGCACTATTGTCCACTGTTGAAATATTGGCACAACTTTTGGGTTTAAGGTCAAACCTACGAGCTCACCAACATTATTGTTGACGTTTTCGAGTATCATTTTCAGGTGAAGTGAAAGAAGAGTAGTTTGGTGATTGATAGCAGACTTAGAAGTATCCCGTGTGGAATTTCGTTTGAAGTCTTGCTTGCTTGTTGTTTGATTTTAGTTTCGGATGTTTTGGAATAAGTTTGGATTATGGTCCCCTGTGTGGGCATTTGAATAATTGTAAGAGATTGTGGATTTTAGTTGCGATTTGGGACATCACTTGAGTTTGTTCAAGGTTGATGGTCTTCATAGCACTTGGAGTTTATGCAATGTAGTTTTCTCTATTTTGTATCTTGTGTTATGATTGATCATTATGTTGCATTCCCGAGTTTCCGCCATTGTCGGGGTGTGACAGATTGGTAATCAGAGCCAAGGTTATAGAGAACTAGGTGGTTTGGCCTAGACTATAACCTAAGATCCGTCGTCTAGTTGCGTATAGGATCTATGTGCGCGGTGTTCCGCTTCTGTGTGCCTTTGTGTGTTCGCGGTTTGGTGCCTTAGTTATGTCAGTCATTGAAATGGGTGGGCTCAATATTGTGAAATATGAATGGGAAAGGATGGAATATAAATGTACGGTGGCAATGTTAGTTATAGTGTATCTCAACTACTCATACTTAGTAATGTTGTTCACACAAATTGATGTTGACACCGTAGGGTGGTGTTATGTGTATATCGGTTATATATAGTAAGATATTCTATATATATTAGTCTTCCCACTTACCTAACGTTGCCCATGTTCTCCCTCGTATATATAATGCCACCAAGATTGGAGGGTCCGAAGTGCTGGTCGGACTGCTGCGTAATCTTTAGGAGGGGGAAACGGGGTGACAGTTTGGTAAAAATGGACTGGGGTAGAAGACCTTAGGGAAGGTAATGATAAGCGTGTTGAAGATTTGAATGGTCAGGAAATGTACCAGGTATGGGAGTAATAGGGTTGTTGTAGAGAGAGTCAATAAGAATGTAGAGGGATCCAATAGGGGAGCAACCCCCCCACTTCTCGACGAACATTGTCCCAACAATTACTAGAAAAACCTCTTACCCGCCTTGTTGGGATCAGGTTAGTAAACGAAGGAAATGTTGGAAATCAGAATGGTAATGTGGTTAAATATGAACGTGGGGATGTGATAGTGAATAGGAATCGGTAGGTTGTTCATATAAGGAATAGTTCTTAACATGTAACCCTAAGGATTTATGATGGTAAGGGAGGTGATGTAAGTTCTTACTCGTTGGATTAAGAAAATGGAGTTTGTGCTATGAGTGGTTGTAGTGTTGACCAAAAAGTGAAATACATTGCTGGTTCATTTATGGGTAATGCTTGTGGTGGAACTCTCAGATCCGCATGCTAAAGCGGGAAGTTGGTTGTTAGTAGTCATGGAATGGACTTTAGGTTTATGATGATACAAGAGTTTTGACCTAGTCATGTGATACAAAAGTTGGAATCAGGAGTGTGGAATCACGCTATGGTCTGGGTTGCAATGAGGCGTACTTTTTACTGAATAGGTTTCATGAGTTGGCTAGGTTAGTTCCACATTTGGTAACTCCTGAGAGTAGGATGATTGAGAGGTATGTGTATGGCCTTGCTCTATAAATCCGTAGGATTGTGGCAGCAACAGAGCCAAAGACTATACAAAAGGCTGTGCAGATTTCTAGTGCACTAATTGATGAGGCTGTTAGGAATAGATCAATTAAAAAGGTTGAGAAAAGAGGAAATGTAGGGGAACCTAGCAAGGATAAGAATGGTAGATATGATAATAAGAGGACTAAGACTGTGAATGCTTTTGCTACTATTGTAAACCCTGTAGGAAGAGAGAATACGAGTACTTGGCTCAAGTGTACCATCTGCAACTCCTTCCACGCACCCAGTGGGCTTTTTCGCACATGCTACAACTGTAACCGCCCAGGTCATTTGGCAAGGGATTGTAGAAGTGTGCCAAGGAATGTGAATCCTGTCAATTCTAGAAACCGAACTGTTAGGGCATGTTATGAGTGTGGTAGTACCGACCATGTTAGGCTAGCTTGCCCTGGTGGAGTCATCGACCACAAGGACCAGGAGGAAAATCGTCAAAGATCAGTTGTTGCTAATACCGGGGGTCAGGGTCGTGGAAAAAATAAAGGAACCAGGCTGGGGTCTAGGACATTCATGTTAGAAGCACGGGAAGTCACTAGGGATCCGAACATTGTGACGGGTACGTTTACTTTGAACATCTATTTTGCCACTACCTTATTTGACTCTAGTGCAATTATAGTTTGTTTCCACTTACCTTTTCTACCTATTTTTTAGGCTTCGAGTCCCAGTACGTCGATTTAGGTTTAAGATATGAGATTGGATAGCTAGCGGGCTGAAACTAGTAGAGATTGATAAGGTTATTAAGGGTTGCAAACTAGAAATCGAGGGTCATGTCTTTGACATCGACTTGATACCTTTTGGACATGGGAGTTTTGATGTAATTATAGGTATGGATTGGTTGTCTAATTATAAAGGCTAAAATAATTTGTCAATTAGAAGGTAGTATAGGATACCACTACGGATGGCAAGGTGCTTTAGCTGTTATTAGAAGATTGAGGGACCAAGATGAGAAAGGCAAGATTTTTCATGCGGTATTAGTAAACAAGAAGAGATTGTTGTGATTAGAGAATTTCCGGACGGTATTTCCGTGATGAACCTACCTAGATTACCGCTTATTCGGGAAATTGTTTTTGAAATTGAGTTAATACCTGGAGATCGCTGGTTAGCAAGTTCTCCCTATTTTTGGCCACCTTTGTATTAGAGTAGTTGTTGGACAACTCAAAGGAACTCAAGACAATAAAGGTTTCCTATTCGACCAAGACTTTTATTTTTTTTTTTTTTTTATTTTTTTTTATCGCCTTGGGGTTCTAAGTGCCGATATTGTTTGTCCTGAAAAAAGGATGTTCTTTTAGGATGTGTATGATTATAGGTAGTTTAAACAAGTTGACTATTTAGAATAGTTATATCCACTTCTAGAATTGATGATCTATTTGATAAAAACTGCAAGGTGTCGTAGTTTTCGAGATTGTTGGGAAATTATAGTTAAAGACTTAATACTGAGTAGTTATAACAGTTAAGCCTCTTGTAGTATTAGTTAGTTTTGGCAGTACTAAGTATAAGTCTGGCTGTAGTACTAAGTTAAGTCTGGCAAGGTTACTATAGTAGTTACTGGTAGAGTGGCAGTACTATAGTTAGTACTGGTAGTGTTTAGTTAAGTCTGTTTATGTAACAGAATAGTGATAATAGTTATCTTATAGATATCTTAGGAGATATCTTAGGAAAGGATATGCATTATCTTTTCACACGTTTTGTATAGCCTTTTAGGGTGGTTCTTGGTGTATAAAAGGAACCTGCGGATAGAGTTTTAGCTAACAAAAGAAGCATTAAAGCTTAAATAGAAATCTAATAGCAAAGTTTAGTTTTTATATTTTGTTCTTCTTTAATACTTGTGTTAAGATTCCGCATTAAACATTGGTATTCATAGTCAGTTGTCTCTCACATAGGTTTTGATTTGGATTTATTCTAAGTTAGCTAATGTCTTTTAAAGGCTATATAGATCCTAAAACATGGCCCTACAAGTGGTTATCTGACTAAATTAAGAAGTTGAGGGCCCTATTAATATGTTCTCCTGAGATTGTTGGATTAATGAACCTGAGCTTTGTTTTAATTCATACGGGGTATATAGTTCACCAAATCTAGTATGCTTTAGGTCCTTTGTTTTAGTTGTTCCCTTAAGTTGCTATGTCTTAATGTCCCTTTCTTATACTTTATCAAGTTTTTGTGCCTTATTGCTTTATAACAACGTCACATTTTGCACAAAAAGAAGATACCTAATTAATAGTCAAATTGATTTCTTCATTATAAGATTTTATGTGGTACTGTAACATAAAATAGTTATCATCATCAATTACAAGGATATCATTATTTATTCATAGATTACATACATTTATTGTAAATAAATTGCGGCCCCCCTTAACTCAAAATCCTAGCACCGTCCCTAGATGATACACAAACGATACATAAACAAAGCAAAAGTCTAAGTCTAATGAATTCTCCATTAAAGATATACCATAAGTTGTCCCAAAATTGCAATCTTAACAAAAGTTAAAAAGATCAAGTCAATTGATAAAAGAAATAGATACAAGAGAAGGATGAGTTCAAAAGAATCTGCTGGTACTGGTTTGGACTTTGAAGAGGTTAAGTCTGCTTTTGAAGAAGTTAATACTGGTGGCATTAAAGTTAGTGCTGGTATTAAAGAAATTAATGCTGGCAGTTTGAATGTTAATACTGGCAGTGACCCATTTACTATTGATAGCATAAGAGCCTCAGTACCTTCTCCAAACAGAGGTAGAAGAGAAGGAAAGGCTCCAATGACAGAAGAAGAAGAGACTCTAGCTTGTAAAAAGACAAAAGAATTAAATCTTTAATAAGAAGCAGGACTTGCTGAAGCTATCAGGTTAGATGCATTAGAAAAAGCTTTAGAAAAGGAAGAAGTGGCCAAACAAGTTCATTTGGATTCACTTCTAGCTCAAAGGATGGCTGAAGAGCAAGAATTAACAGAGGAACAAAATAAAAGGAAGGCTCAAGTTCAGTTTGAAGCTCAATCTTATACTAAAGAAGACTGGGACAATATTATAGCAAAGCTTGAAGCGAATACAAAATTGAAGGAGAGTGTGCTTGGAAAGGATCTCACTGTTAAAGATTATGCAAAAAGGATGGTAGAGTTGGTAAATCAAAGAAGAAAACACTTTGTAGAGGAAAGAGCCAGAGCAAAAAGTAATAAGCCCATGACTCAAACACAGCTCAGGAACTATATGTCAAACTTTTTAAAGAATCAAGGGACATAGAAGTTAATTTAGTTGAAGAAGTTGAATTTTGAAGAAGTAAAAGCAGAATTTAAAAAATTAGTTAAGCAATTAGATACCTATGTCCTTATGAACTTTGAAACAACAAAGGAAAGTTTGAAGAGATTTGGTAAAGAGCTCCAAACTAAAACTGCAAAGAAGCTAAAGTTTGATGATGAAAGTACTCAACCAACAGAGGAGAAGGTTGAAGAAGACAAAGATAATAAGCCAACCAAGAAGACTGGAAAAAGGAGAAAACAGAAAGCAAGGAAAGGATTGCATACAGACCTTGATAAAGATGATTCTAAAGATTCAGATGAAGCTAGTGATAAAGATAATTCTACTTCAGGTACTAAAATTCCTATTAATCCGGTTCTTGTAGCTATAAAATCACCGAGTATAGCAAATTACAAGATCATTAAGCAAGGAAGGAAAGGTGTATACCAGATTGTAAGGGAGAATGGAACTGATATGGTATACATAAGCTTTGGAGCAATGCTGACTGATATATCAAGAGATGATCTTACAGAGCTATACAGGATTGTGATGAGAAAACATGGTATGATTGAGCCAGCAGATGAATTTGAAAAAGTACTTTGGGAATACTTGAAGAACATGTTTGAAGAACCCCTTAGTACAGATTCAATTTAGAGTTTGCCAGGTCAACAAAGGTTCATTCGTTGGAGATACTATGATGCTTGCAGAGTACACTGTTTGAACTTAGAGTCTGTAGATATATATATGCTAATAGAGAGAAAGTATCCTTTGTCTGCTGAAGTGTGCAAAGCAATGTTGGACAAGAAACTTCAACGAGGAAAACCAGATGAGGATGGCTATAAACTTTTGAAAATGATGGAGAAGCAAGCTGGCATTAGGAAGTAATGAAGGTTGATGAGTTAGATATCTAGAATGGAGATGAGGAGAACAAAACTTGGTGGAGGTGTTATGCACTAACACAACAAATGGTTATTAGTCCACCATGTCTAACAAACATAAGGACTGGCTAGTCCAGGAGCAAACGGCTCTTGGTAAAGACTTCTCAAATCTGTTAATGACTGACAATTTGCCAAAAATTATATTGTTATAAACTCACCATATCTGGTTAGTAAAGAGTTGGCTAGCCCACAAGTTTATGGATTGTGGTAAAGGCTGTGGTAAAACCATAACTAGTCCATGAGATTATAGCTTATGGTAAAGATAAATTACAAATCCATATTAGATGGTTGACACTTTACCAAAAAGAGGATGGTACATCAACTCACCAAGTTTCATGTACAAAGAGTTGACATGGTAATCAATCCACCATGGAATTTACCTTTTCTAGGTGCCAAAGGATTGACTAGCCCTGAGCAAACGGCTACAGGTAAAGGCATATCAAATCCGTTTATGGCTATAATGGTTTGCCAAAAACCATATGGTATTCAACTCACCAATGTTTCATGTACTAAGAGTTGAAATGGTTTTCAGTCGACCATGGACATGCACCTTTCTGGTGGCCAAAGGACTGACTACTCCAGAGTAAATGGCTAACTGGTAAAGAGACATCAAATCCATTTAAAAGTTTCAATGATTCACCTCTCACAGGAGTTAACACACCTGGAAGTGATGAGAATAGTCTGAAACCATATGATTTGATGTACATATAGTCAATGTTGCTGATATGAAGGATTGCTGAAAAGCTTTGAAGAATAGTTGCTGCAAAGATCAAAAAGAGGTGATTTGAAGAATTGCAGATCAAGAATAAGTCGAAGAGTTTTATTTACAACATCCTCAGGAAGTTCAAATTGAAGACATTTGAAGAAACTTGAAGTTCACAAGTGAAGATCAAGTTAGGGGAGGATTGTTGGGAAATAGATTGTAAAAGACTTAATACTGGTAGTATAACAGTTAAGTCTGGTAGTATTAGTTAGTTCTGGCAGTACTAAGTTAATACTGGCAGTACTAAGTTAAGTCTGGCAGTACTAAAGTTAGTACTGGTAGAGTAGCAGTACTATAGTTAGTACTGGTCGTATTTAGTTAAATCTGTTTTAGTTAAGTCTGTTTATGTAACAGAATAGTAATAGTTATCTTAGAGATATCTTAGGAGATATCTTAGGAAAGGATATGCATTATCCTTTCACACGTTTGTAAAGCCCATTAGGGTTTCCTTGGTGTATAAAAGGAACCCTATGGCACAATGTTTAGTACGAGATTGAAATAGTATTCTAATAGATATCAATAGCAATATACGAAGTTAGTTTACAATTGTTCTTCTTAGTACTTGTGTTAAGATTCCGCATTAACACATAGTATTCATAGTCATTGTCTCTCACATAGTTGATTTGGATTTATTCAAGTTAGCTATTGTCTTATAAAGGCTAATCAGATCCAAGACTATGGACCTACAAAATGTTCAACTGAAAAACTTGTTGATGATATAACCCGCTGAGACTACATCCTCTGATGAGTTACTCCCTGATGAGATCCTTCAGCGTACTACTCAAAAAGTATTTAGCTGAACTCATCAGCCGGGTGAATACTTTTCAGTTTAGAGTTATACTCACTAGCATCAATGACTAGAATCCACTTTACTACTATGAGAGTCAGCGTAGTTAGAACTGTATGGGTGTACACTCCGTACGTCCAAGCCCATTACCAGGCGTAACCTGAACCCTCAATTGAACTATATTTCCAACAATCATCCTCAAGTCAGTACAATTTATTTTGCATGAAAATTAAACATAAAACAAAACCAGTGCATAAATAAAAATATCTCGAAGATTGAATTTCCACCTTAGTACATTATACCTTCAAATATTTGAGAATCAGGGTGATCTAATAATTAAACTCTTTAATCCATTTGAATACTTGAAGATAATTACACACAAAGTTTTCAAACACTTAAACGCTCATGACACAAAATAAGTCATGTGTTCATATCCAATTTATAAATGTTTCAAGAGAAAGCCCAAAGCTCTCTGAATCAGCAAGACTTCACATTCACATAGGTAGTTCCCTTTTTATTCATGCATCTGCTTTGCATATTTTTAAAATCTAAACCATTAAGAAGAAACCCTTTAGCCTGCCTTTCAGCATCCGAGCACATCCTTGAGATGAAATGTAAATACATATGCACCAAGTCACCTGACCAATAAGCTTTCCATAATGAATTCAGCTCCTAAGTTTCCTCAGGAGGGAATTGGGTATCTTAACCTTCAATGACAATATTGGACTTTAAACCCATCCCTTTAGTCGACTTTGAAACCAAGTACCTAGGCAGACCCTTCGTCAAGTGATTAGCTAGATTTTGTTGAGACCTCATAAACTCTATAGAAACTACCCCATTCATGATAAGTTCACGAATCATGTTGTGCCTCACACCTAAGTGTCTAGACTTAGCATTGTACATCTGGCTATACGCCTTTGTCAATGTAGCTGCACTATCACAACGTATAGAAATAGGTGCTATAGACTGAGACCATAATAAAATCTCAAGGATCAGGTTTCTCAACCATTCAGCTTCTTTACCAGCAACGGATAGAGGTGTTGATTGTATTTTCATTAGATATGACGAGCATTCCAACCCATTTAGGTTTCATGTTATTGAACCTAATAAGTTTATTTCAATTAATTCTATAATTGAATCAAGGGATGTAATTTTAGATGAGAATAGATTCACATCTATACATAAACCAAATTAAAGGTCCTTAATAAATGAAACTAAAGACATTGGTTGTTCAGTGGTCCATGAAGAGGTTGTGGTTCAGCAACCTAAACAAAGGAAAAGTAAAAAAATATGACTCCAAAGAACTTTAGACATGAATTTCAATTATATATAATTGAAAGAACAAGGGATGAGGTCTCTAACCAACACTCCTATTGCTTTAATATTGAGGATGAACCTAAATCATTTGATGAAACAATAAAGTCCCATGATGTTGCAACCTAAAGTTCATTATTGGATGAAACAATAAAAGTCCATAATGTTAGCTATCTCTTAATAAAGAAGAAATTAATTGATAATAATGCTGATCTTCATCTCTATAAGATAAACCTACACATACTTTGCGGTTATTTGGTAATCTGATCTAACGACCATCGATACTCACCCCTCTTCAGGTTTGCGGAAACAACACTTGGGTGTTGGTTGATCTACTACCAGGTTACTACCCTCTGGGTTGCAAATGGATTTTCTAAAAAAGAAAACTAAAGGTAGACGTAACTATTGAAAAGTTCAAGGCTACGGGCATTCAGAGCTTTAGACAAAAGTCAGGGATTGACTACATGGATACTTATGCTCTAGTAGCATGTATCAGTACCATAAGACTGTTGATTACTATGACATAAATTCACAATCTAATTATCACGAGTACAAATATGGGATTTAGTCACACATGGGCAAAATGGAACGGCCACACATTTACATATTTATGTGGCTAAAGGTAACAAAATAGACAACATTTACTAATTAGCCACACATGAAATTTTGATGCGTGTGACCATTAGAACTGTATTACCACACATTCAAACATTTATGTGGCTAAAGGTAACAGGTAATTTTTTATATGATTATTTAGCCACATATGAATTTGAAACGCGTGACAAATACAAGTAAGCTTGAAGCATTAGTCACGATATGTATATAAATAGTGACAAATATATGTCACACACTTGAACAATGTGACTAAAATGGCGTATATGGTCACATGAAGTAATTTTTTATGTGTCTAAATCATACAGTCAAGTTTTGTCACACATTATTTAAGGGTGACTGCTATCTTTTGGTAATTATTTAGCCACATATGAATTTGGAACGCGTGACAAATAAAAAGTAAGGTTGAAGTATTTATTTTTTGGAACATCGATTTTATTATACTAACGAAAACTAGCAAGGAGCTAGAATTACAAAGAAATCATATTAGGATTTTTAAGCCAATCGTCCCAACTGAACGAGACTTTGCATCTAAACTTACACCAATAATAAGATCTAGAAACAACGTCGTCAAAGATAATCGCCTTCAATGGTTTTTTATCCTCAAAGAGAAGCTTGTTGCGAAACGTCCATACGTGCCACCAAACAACATAAAACACGCCTTCGATCATCAGCTTTGATTTAGACTTAAGACGTAACGAATTCATCCAGTTAACCCACTCAACATATGAGTTAACATCAATGTGCATAATATCCCACCAGGAGCAAACTTTGCGCACTATTTGTCTAACCAAACTACAACTAAAGAACACATGTCTCGCAGACTCAACCCCACACTCACATATAGGACATAGGATAGAATCAATATCAATACCTCTACGAGAAATATTGAACCTTGTCGGAAGAGCTTCAATCTTTATTTTCCAGGCAAGGATATTCACCTTAATAGGGACACATTTGTTCCAAAGAGTCTTAGTATCCACTGTCGAAAGTCGATTGTCATCAATTATCTTCCGAATAGATGCGACAGAAAACTCCCCCGAACCTTCTAACGACCAAACCCACCTGTCAGAATAAGGCATAAGAGAAACCGATTGCAACATATCAGATAACTCATTGAATTGAACCTGTTCGACACCTCCTCTAATTCTACGACGAAGAGAATTTTCCAACCTGGAATCACTCATTTTAGAATTAACGGTCACTTCTTTCACAGTTTCTAAAGCATAAATACGTGGAAAAGAATACTTCAGAACTTTACCACCAATCCAATTATCATCCCAGAAGGCCGTTGATTCTCCGTTTCCCAATTTAATCCGCATATAATCGAGGACTTTAACACCTTGATTACCTAAAATCCTCACTTCATTTACAATGTTCCTCCAACAAGACCTGCTACCAACTTTAGAAACCTTTCCTACCTGTCCGTCGTCGCCATAAATAGCTCTAATCACTCTCGCCCATAGAGATTCTTTTTGAGAATAAAACCTCCAAACCCATTTCATCATAAGAGCTCTATTTAAAGCATAAAGACTTGAAACCCCGAGACCTCCTTTCTCTTTAGAAGCCAACACACTTTTCCCTTTAACACTTGAAGCCTTGTTACTATTTAACTCATGCCTATTAAAAAAATGACAACGAATGGACTCAAGCTAATGTAAAACAGTCAAGGGGACTCTAAAGATGGACATATGAAATATAGGCATTGATCCTAAAACCGATTTAAGAAGCGTAAGTCTACCTCCAATTGATAACGATTTCATTTTCCAATTAGATTTTTTTTTGAACGGCGACTTTTATTAAGAAAAACTAGCAAGGAGCTAGAAATTACAAAGAAATAAGAGACG
>BQNB010178243.1:0-12889 GCA_026074375.1 Tanacetum coccineum
GTGGTGATGGGGTTGCGACAAGATGGTTAGGTTTAGCTAAGTTGGCGTTTAATGGGTTAATTGTGTTTAAGATTATTCATTCCAAAAAAGCCGTTAGTGCTAGCCGTTTGTTTACAATTTTGAACTTTTTATGTTGTTGTTGAGACTATTTTTGTTGTCTCTGATTTATAAGCTTCTTCGATGCCGTCATTCCTTTTGTCGCTGCCAACAATGATGTGTGACAATGGTTATGGGCGTGTGACAATGGTTATGGGCGTGTGACGATGGTCAGCTTAAATGGGTGGTTGGTTTATTGTTCGAAATTTAGGGGTTCTTGATTCAGCTGGTTAAAGTTGAAATAGTGTAATGAGGCCTGTATCTTAGCACGGCAACCTGTACCAGATTGTGGTTGCAGCCATGGCGGGTGTTTGGTAACCCTTCTATATTTTTGTCTTTTGACATTTTAATAAAAATGTAACATTGTCCTTATGAGCTACGTATGCGTTGTGATCATAAGTTATAAGGCACATGACGGTCGTTTTTGGCTCTTTAAAAACGACGACGTTTTGCCCGTGGTTTAGGTAAAAAGGATATTTACAATATACTTCACTGATGTAGGTTGAGGTTAGTTATTTGTCTATTTGTTAGGGCGATGATGATAGTTTTAGCGTTTAAATTTTTTATGAACGTAGTTTACTAAAGCTCACATCTTCGCGGGGTAGCCACACTCATATTAGGGGTGTGCAGAAAACCGAAAACCCGAACCTAAACAGAAAAGAAACCAAAAAACCGAAACCAAAAAACCAAAACCTATGGTTCGGTTTTTGTAGCTTATAAAAACCAAAGATTACGGTTCGATTTGGTTTTAGCAAAAACACAAACCAAAAAAAAACCGAACCGATAAAATACATATAATCTTAAACACGTGTGTTTCAGTTGCTTCTTAAATGTGTCATTTATAACACATAAACATTTAACATCTAGAACATTTGTGGTTGTTAGTTTTTTATTGTCATTTTTGTATCACTTTACGACGCATAAACAATTATTTTATATAATTTCTTTTTAACAACAATAGTTTCTTATTGTCATTATTTTGTGTTTCTTTATTCTTTAAACTTGAAAAAATTATTCCATGTTGCATTAAAAATTTGACCATTGAAAGACCAAATTGCGGTAAACGAATTAAAAACCGAGAAAACCGAAAAACCGAACCTATAATAGTTTAAAAAACTTTGTTATTATTAGTGTCGAATCAATATAGTTTAAAAAACTTTGTTATTATTAGTGTCGAATCAATATAGCTTATAAGTAATCTGATTTAGCTAGCTTAAAAGTGGAAAAAGTGCTTTTTGTATCGAATTATTTTTTAGCTTATTTTCTTATTTTCGTTAACTCAAAAAGTTCATACTTTTCTTGTTTAAAAAGTTACTTAGCTTATTAGAAAAGCTTTTCGTGGCTTAAAAGTGATAAAACAACTTATTTTGATTTTTTTTTTCTGGGCTTATTTTTTAATCCGGCGATTTGATGGTTGAAGATCAAGCGGTTTGATGCTTGATGCCAGCGATTTGACACTATAAGGCAGCGATTTGATACTTTTAGCTAAGCAATTTGTCTGATGAACCTAGCGGTTTGACCATTGCAAACCAGTGATTTGAGCATAGGTACCAAGCGGTTTGATCACCTATCTTAACGGTTTGAGTCCACAAGCTCAGCGATCTGACCTAGGGTTTTCAGCGATTTGATAAAACGCTCACAGCGATTTGATTAAAGCAAGACGGCGGTTTGATAACAGGTTGACAAGGCGATTTGAACATATACTTAGTGATTTGACCTAATTCAATTCAACGATTTGTTTCCAAAGTTCACGCGGTTTGTCATACATAATCCAGCGATTTGAGCTCATCTTATCCAGCAATTTAAACAGTTTATAGAGGCGGTTTGAATCTTCTTATAGCGATTTGATAAGAGTTCTTCAAGCGGTTTGAGTTATTTCTATACGCGATTTAAGTTAAAACTGTTTCAAGCAGCGGTTTGGTGGGAAATTTTTTAAAACGTTACAAGCCCTAATAAGGATTTTCATTTCTAGTCCCTCAAACTCAAACTCATTACATCCATTGTCCTTAACAAGAGAAACATCAACCGTTAATCCTTAAACTTCACGTTCATTTCACCGTTAGTCCTCCTAAATGAAATTAACAACCGTTAGTCCCTATAACATCAAATCATAACATAGTTAATCCATTAATCATCCAAGAACGTCAGCAAATCACAAATCACTACATCAACTTACGATCTAATATCCATTCACAACAACATCAAAATGTCTAATACCAACAACAACATGCAAACTCAAACATCAAGTGCTCTTCACAATGCCATAATGGAAGCTGGTGGTAAAGATCGTCCTCCAATGTTAGCATCGGGTAATTATGTTCAGTGAAAATCCAAAATCAAGAGATACATTGATACAAAACCCAATCATGAGCTTATTCACTATTGTCTTCTGAATCTATATAACAACCCAAGAATTTTTATCAAATGCAAAACCTATTTTACTATTATCATAATTATACGGGGAAATTTTTCGCTTTATTACATTACTTATATATCTCAGTATGTCATAACTAAAGTAGACGAGCTCACGCAACCTATCTATGACAATCCTATCTTCATATATGTCAAGCAATCATCATAATATATCAAGTCAATATCATAATATCATTTTTACAAAGTACATTATTCCTATAATGTACCATTCGCAACATTATATCAAAACGGGCTTTAAACCGTTATCGTATGCCTCTAAACCCCTAATTGTCATGAAGGGTTAACATCTAAAGAGAAGCACCAAGCTATTAAAGCATAGTACAAGTATATAACATCTCATTTGAATATAAAATCTCTTCAAGTCAAAGTACAAGTCTCTAATAGCTCAATGTACAATCATTAGCATGATCTCTAAAAATTTAGCCGTTTACCTCCGTTTTCATTCCAATTTCTTCTCCACCACTTATGTACAAGCTACTATACTCAATATACAATGTGTAAACCCTAATTATTCTATTCATAAACTTTCATACATCTTTTTGCACTCAAAACCCTAATTCAAAAGTCAGAAACCCTAACCCGAGCTAAATACTACACAATGACCCGTTTCTTCATTATAATCCATTTTAAACCTTAACCAACACTCAAATAAGTTGCAATAACTTATTTTACAATCATATAAATCCTAATCAATCATTATTTCATCATTACTTCATCATCTTATTTCATTTGTCTAACGTAAAAACAATCCGAAGAAACCCTAAATGTACTAATTTGCACTAAGATGTAACGTTGACCCATTTACTCATTTTCTGACCATCACATTCTCAAGTAGCAACCCAAGAGTCATTGTAAAACCCATAAAATATTTTAACAAACCTTTTTATCCATCATTATCCACCTTGTTCAACCATGTACGCAGAATACAAAGCTAGAAAACCCTAAAAGCCTTATATGAACCCTAATTCCAAGCTATGGCTTATTATTCCATTTCAACCCATTTTAACTTAAACCAACTATCAAATATCATTAATAATTCATATTACATTGCTCAAGATCAGTAATCCATCACCCTTGATCATTTATACACAAAATACAAGCCAAAAGAAAGGCCAAAGAAACCTAACAAGCAAGGTTAAACCCGTGACCTCTTTTCTCTATTTAACCCGTTTTAACCCAAACCAATTGCTAATCTTTGTTAATACTTCTTATATCAGACCTTAGGGACATGTATTAACTATCCCTAATCCATTACACACGAAATAAAGGCTTGAAAACTTGTGAAACCCTAGTCGAACCCAAAACAGACCCGAACCCTTTCACCATCAATTTTGACCCATTTTAAACCATTCCAAGTGCAAAATTCTTATGTGAACCTCTTCTAGAAACCCTCAAGCTGCTTACCCAGCTGCTTAGACCATTCCTTGGTCAAATTTAAGAGCACATGGTCTCATGAATCTTCTTGTTTCTTCTTTTCTTAGCCGTGGACACAAACACCCCTTGTAAGTCTTACAACACATCCTAGCTACTATCCTAGCTCTTCCTTGTCATCTCCTAGACCCTCTAACTCAGCTAGATCAGATCATGACACCTCACCCCCTCACCTTGGTCCCTAAGTTTCAAAAACACTATAAATAGGGACCTTATGTCCTCCATTAAACAATCGCACCCGTCCTCTTCCCTTCTCAAACCCATAAGGCAGCAATCCTTTGCTCCCATATGATCCTAGGATCATTAAATAAGGTCTAAGAAGCGAAGCCCTGAAGATTTGAAGCCCCGGGAATAAGATACAAGGCGTACGAGTGGAAATACTGCCCGAAACGACCCATTTCCATCATTTTTGATCATTGAAGCTCAAACCCAGGTTCTGGATGTTCTACTTCTGCTCCTACACGTTTATAATGTTCATATGATCCTAAATATACTCTTGTTAAAGTTTCATAAATCTTAATTTATGCTCATTTTCCATTTGATCCAAACCGTACACCCGAAACCCTAATTTCGCGTTTTTTCTAAAACTAAATGTTATAATGGTTAAATATGTTATAGCATCTATCCTAGCATGCATAAATAAATTAAAATAACCACTTTATTTATTAAGGTGAAGGAATTGAAACTTAAAACCCCGCGCGTTTACGTTTTTGAAACCCAAATTGAAACCCTTTTGCTTCCTAGCCTAACGAATAAATTATATATTAAAAACTTGTGTTGCATAAAACTTACATATTTTTAAGTTTATTATAACTTATAAATGTCTATTTAAGTAATGATAAACTAAGCTTTGCATGCAAATTGGACATGTTTTAGTATTATAATTCCAAGCAAGGTATAATACTCGTAACCTTTCCGAGGAAACTTATAACTAAAAGGACTAAAAGTGTCATTTATCAAAGTTAAACATAGGGTCCCTATTATTCCACTTTTTCAAAGTACAAAGTTTAACTTGGTATATCTTTCAAAAGTTGAAGGACCAAAGTCCGTAAAAATGCAAAACCCCAGGGTCTACTTGCAATTTTCCAAACCCTAGGGTCTAAAATGTAACATTTTGAAAAAGTATAAAAACACATTTAAAACATTACCAGACATAACTTTAATTAACGCTTGACGTGCTTAACATTTCCAGATATGGATTAAAACGCTTAAAACCGATTATATCATATAACAATACTAGGGAGCTTCATATTAAGAGTTTCATATTGGTATTACGTTCTGACTGAGTGTTGGGTTACGATTTAAAGAGCCGCTATCTCCTCAAAACGTTACTGAATGACTTCTGAATATGATGGCCCGAACAAACTGGGGAGGTGATACAATAATTCCAAACGCATCAATCAAACTCATAACTCTTAAAAACTAAAGTTCTAGAGTACAATCTTCCTAAGACTCCCACACATTTACACAGGTTGCTATCGTGGCTGTCTATTATCATTTTATCTATATTCAACCTTACCCTGTTTAAGTATTGTGATAAGGTCGTCCCATCTTTCATTTCAGAATTAAATTACTACATCTACCTATCAGGTGAGATTCATAACCACGCCTTACATATTTACAGTTTATAACCCCGCGAGGGGATACATGCTTTGTTACAAACTCTTTCATACTCGTTAATCTTATTAACAATGTGAGTACTTTCAAAGACTTATACATGCTTAAACCGGGAATACAAGTGTTTTTACAGAGTTATATGTTATCCTGATACACTATAAACAGCTACTGTCATAAGTTACATTATGCCCTAAAGTCCCTCAATATATGGACCATAAATCACTTCTGGTTGAACTCGAAGTATTGGTGATATATCTATCGGGATTGAACGAATTCTGTTTGTGTTAGCCGGATAGGTATCCACCAAACACACAATATTTAATTTCATAGGTATATGGCAAGTTACCTACACCGAGGCCATTATCTCTTTATAATATGATATCACATCCATTTTGGGTAATATATACACTAGTCAGGTTTTGTGGTCCTGAGCTTAGACCCAACAATATTATACAGACAAGAACCAAACAGACCAAATAAGCAATAAGGGATAATACCATTGTTACTAATGATTATTGATAATTACTTGCAAACTTATTAGTAAATAGGGTGTATAATAACAATATCATAATAATTGTGTTTAAACAATTATTACACTATGACTTGTATTCAAACTGTTTATCAAACCTATGAATTTCACTCAACCTTTGGTGCGTTGACTTATTAGCATGTTTTATCTCGGTACTTGCAGCAAGTTGCGGCACTGAGTGAACCAGGACTCAAAGATGGTTTAACTGTTTTTCATTCAAACTGATGTTTTAGAAGATTTTAGGACCTGCTGTTTGTAAAAACTCTAGATTATAATCAGTGTTGCAAAAATCGCCAAGGCGGCCCGATTAATCGGCCTCCTGAGCCTAGGCGTATCTCTTTGGGTAATATCTCCCAATATCTCTTTGGGTAGTATCTCCCAATATCTCTTTAATATCTCTTTATCTCTTTATGTGATTCATGAGTTTAGGGTGATAATACTGTTCACTATGACAATAATGTTCTTCATAACGATTATTCCTGCAATACCAACATTTCCAATTATGATAACTTGTATTTAACTATTACATTTCAAACCTATGAATTTCACTCAACCTTTGTGTTGACTTTTTAGCATGTTTATCTCAGGTAATTGAGCAAGTTGCGGCACGGAGTGGCATGGACTCAAAGATGGTTGAACTGTTATCATTCAAACTTGATGTTTTAGATTTTGGGACCTGCATTTTGTAAAAACTCTGATTATAATGAATGATAACTAAAATTTTCCAACAACGTCTCTTTTAAAGTTGTTTTCTATGATTATGATTGTTGTATCCATGAAGTAATACCCCAGATTATCTTCCGCTGCTATATTGTAAAAATGGGGGTGTTACAGATTGGTATCAGCGCCATGGTTATAGAGAACAAGGTCAAAAACCTTAACTATAACCACATTTCATTTTTCAGCCATCAAAGTCCTCCGTGCCACTACATTTCGGAACAAGTATGTAAATATACATATCTATTATACTATTACATAAATAACTTATGTTATTTACAAACTAGGTTGTTAATAGAACGATGTCTTCTCCCAACCACTTTACTTCTGATATTGAGGATGCTTTTTCCTCTATGAATATTCTTAACTATACTTCGGTCTCATCAGATTATTTCCCAGTTTCATTGGGAAGCAATTCTTTTAACTCTTCGGAAAACTCTAACGATAATATGATTCCACCGGTATTCTCATTTTTCTATAATAATACTTATTTGAAGGACGTACAAGTAATTTATGCTAAAGAATTCCCTATTTCATCACCAGATCCTATTACCCCATCAGCTATTTTAACTCTATTTCCGATATTACCACCATCATTACTATTTAATCCTTGATATTTCTCTATTCCTGAAGAACTATTACCACCTAAGAAGCGAATCCATTCCTCATCTTCTTCCTCAACTACGTTATCTAATTCATCTCGGAATTAAACCTGTAATTTAGTATCACCGTCTTCCTTAGTTTATACTTCTATCCCTCCTCAAGTATTTGAAATAGGAAAATGTTCAGATAAGATGTATCTGAAACATCATGAGAAACAAGTCGAAGATATCTTGAATTACTTAGATGAACTCTATCTTCACCACATCGAAAAAAAATAGAAGAAGGACGTATAAATGGTAACGAACTGAATACTGAACTCAAGGAAATCTGTATTCAGATTGTCAAACTTCAAAAGAAGCGGTTAGGGCAAAAGGATAAGATTGCCTTTGCTCACTACAGAATTTCCAATCTTGAACGAATCATTGAGAAAATCCAAGCTCGTCACCAAACAAATCAGGAAGATCTTTAGGATGTCATCTACCAACTCAGAATCAATAAACTCTTAAACTAGTTATAGCTTTATCCTAAGCCACTAGATGTGTGGTATAAATAAAAATGCTTGTCAAATCTTGATTATGAACAGTAAAAAGACAAGTTATTTATAAAGGCAATCCCGTTTCATACCTTATTTTTCCAACTTATCTCTCTTTCATCATCATTTCCACCATTTGCGTCATTATTTCCGTCTTTATCATAACCTCTAAGTGCTTAAAAATTCAAAAATAATCATTTTCCTTTAAGCATTTTAAGCATCACATTCTCTTTTATTACTTTTCAAAACTTATGATATCATTCTTACTACGTATCATCTTATGTTGATAGAATGCCTCCCAAAAGGACGTCAACATCTGAAACACCAGTCATAACTTTGGATGCCATCCGGCAACTGATTAATGATGGCATCTCCTCAGCTCTGAAAGCACAAGCTGCTGCCATGGCAACTTCCGACAATTCCAATAGGAACACTGAACCCAGAGAAATTCCTGTAGCAAAAAGAGGAAACTACAAAGAATTCATAAACTGTCAACCTTTCTACTTCAATGGCACAGAAGGAGCTATTGACCTCATTCGCTGGTTTGAACGTACTGAGTCAGTGTTTTCTCGTAGCAAGTATGCCGAGGAAACATTTGCTACTGGTACTTTAACTGATGATGCCTTGTCCTGGTGGAATGCACATGCCCAACCTATGGGAATAGAGCAAGCTAATCAAATCACATGGACTGAGTTAAAAAGGCTCCTGACGAACAAGTACTGTCCTCGAACTGAGATCAAGAAAATGGAAGATGAATTTTATGGTCTAACTGTAAATGGAAGTGATCTCAAGACTTATATTAGAAGATTCCAAGAATTAGCATTCTTATGTCCAAACATGGTGCCAAATTCTGAGAAACTTATGGAAGCTTTCAGCGGGGGACTGCCGCAAAGCATTGAAGGAAACGTTACTGCTTCAAAACCTCAGACTCTAGAAGAAGCCACCAACATAGCTCACAGACTAATGGACCAAATAATAAAGCGTAATTCTATGCAAGAAACCAATGATCACAAATGAAAGATCGATGATAGAAGGAACACCAACAACAACAACTACCCCAATGATCGCAACAACAATAATCACTCTAACAATCACATTAATAAAAATAACTACCCAAATAACCGTAACAACCGCAATAATTATCACCATCAGCAGCAAAATAGAAGGCATGAAATCTTTAAGGCTAATGGAAACCGTGGATATAATAGACCTCATCCCTTTTGTAGGAAGTGTACTCTGCATCACACAGGACCATCCACTGTTAAGTGTCAAAATTGCCACAAAGTAGGCGATCAGACTAGAAACTGTAGGAGCTAGGAACATCTATTTTCCCCCCCATTATGCGAATCGGTGCTCCAAAAGCAAACAAAAAAGGTCACAGGAAAGCAAACATAAAACAAGCTGCTTTTGTTTTCACTTTAGGATTCCTGCCCTAGAAACACTCTCGAGGATATTCCACTCCTCGATCAGAATCTTCTTCAATTTTTAAAAACCCAATCATCATCCTCGGTCGTTGTTACTTTTATTCTACTACAAGATACTTAGCATAAGTATCAACTCTTTTTCATATGTAAAGTTCGTATGTAAAGTTATCCATGAAATAATAAAGTGATAATTCCGTTACATCTTGTTATCCGAACTCAACATCGTTTGTCAACTTTATTATGTTTCAACTCTGAAACATAAATTTTCATCCTCGGTTATATGGGCGTCAGTACAATCAACATCTGAATATTATCTAACAATTCATTTTCTACACATTACCATATTGTGTTTTTATGCTTAGGTAAGACGATTTATGATCATCTTATTGAAATGAATTAGGTCACTTCTTCATTTGAATAAGGAAATTATAAATCTCTGAACTATGAATTTATAAATTCTCAGTTACAAGGAGTTGAACGCTTCTTTTTGTAAGCAAAAAATTATAAATAAGTAGGCTTAAGTATATAACATACGTACAAACAAGTTTCTTTCAATCCGTTTTGTACAAACAATTCCTTAATCATTATCATTATTACCTTCATCATCTGTTCATTTCAAAAATCTGTATCTCACGTGATTAGCAACTCTCTTACAAATTCATAATCATTCCTTAACATCACTCATTCATAATCATTCCTTAACATCACTCATTCCATGATCTTCGATACAAAATTCTCGTTATATTTCTGCACGTAATAACAAGGAAACAACCAGAATCTATTCAAAGTCCAAATATTTCAATACCACTAGGTATGAAAATTTTGACAAAGACTTGTGATAGCATTCTTATTCGATGTTGACTTTTAAAGGTTAATGAATAATGATTTCTTACGATTTGAGTGGCGCAATGTATTCCATCCACCCAGGTTCTATCAGGATCTGGAGAAATTCTATTTTCTATCATCAAGAGGTGTGGTCTTGGAAATAATTAACGTGTGAAATGGAGGTAAATATAATTATTACATAAACATAATTATAAATGCATCACACACGTGAACTTGTAACCTTGATTAGCCTAACTTAAAGTCTGCCCAGTTACTTAACATCTATTCACTACAACATTCAATTAAATCTCGGGACAAGATTTACTGTAAGGGTGGAGACCAATCAACAAGGTCCCAAAATATTCCATAAATGCAAAACCTATTGTACTATTATCACATAAACGGGAAATTTAAGCTTTAATAACATTACTTGCATTGACAATATCTCATTATATCATGTAACTTACATAACTAAAGTCAGACAGCTCACGCAACCTAGATAATGCCAATCAGTTCTACATATGTCAAGCAAACATCATAATATGTCAAGTCAATATCATCATATCCTTATTACAAAGTACATTATTCCTATAATGTACCATTCGCAACGTTATATCAAAACGGGCTTTAAACCGTTATCGTATGCCTCTAAACCCTAATTCCATGAATGATTAATATCTAAAGTGAATGCACAAGCCACTAAAGCATATGTACAAGCAATATAACATCTCATTTGAAATATAAAATCTCTTCAAGTCAAAGTACAAGTCTCTAAAATCTCAATGTACAAGCCCATTAAGCAAGACAACTAAATAGCCGTTTTACCTCCGTTTTCATTCTAATTTCTTCACCATCACTTATGTACAAGCTACTACACTCAATATACAATGTATAAACCCTAAATATTCTATTCATAAGCTTTCATACATCTTTTTGTACTCAAAACCCTAATTCAAAACCCTAAACCCTAAAACCAAGCTAGATTCTAAACCATGACACGTTTCTTCATTTTTATCCATTGTAAACCTAAACCAACTCTCAAATAAGTTTTAATAACTTAATTTATAACATTATCAATCATTTTCAAACATCATTCCATCATCATTTCATCATTCTACTTCAATTACACAAGAAATAAATCCAGGAAACCCTAATTGTAATTTTGACCCGTTTTCTCGTTTCTAAACATTTCATTCTCAAGTAAGCAACCAAGAGCCATTGTAAACTCATAAAATGAGTTTACAAACCATTATCCATCATTAACCATCCTTGCTTCAACAATGTACGAGAATTACAAAGCTAGAAAACCCTAAAAGCCTTATATGAACCCTAATTCCAAGCTACGGCTTATTCTTTCAATTTCAACCCATTTTAACTAAAACCAATGATCAAACTTCATTGATAATACTTTATTTAAGCTCTAGGATCTGTATTCCATCATTCCTAATCAAGAGTATGCAAAATATAAACCAAGAAAGTCAAGAAAACCCTAAACATGCCCTAATCAAACCCGTGACCCCATTACTTCAATTCTAATCCGTTTTAACCCAAACCACCTCTCAACTTTTGATTATAATCCTTAATATAAGCCTTAGGATCAGTAACCTATCATTCTTAATCAAATGTACACGAATTACAAGCTAGAAAACTCAACCCGAACCCTAGTAAGCCCTAAATGTACCCGTATACACCTTTCTTTCATTTTAATCCATTCCAAAGTCCTATATTGCAATCAAGCACCTCCATGACTAAGCTACTTCATCCCTAAGCTGCTTACAATCACCTCACACAAATATCTACTTCATTTATAGATTAAAAATGGCACATGGCCTTCCTTTTTCTTCTTGTAAGCCACGGCAACCACAAGAACCATCTAACACCTTCTAGTTGATTTCTAACTTACATGAATCATCATATAGACTCTCCACCTCATCTACTAGACCCTCCATGTGTCTCACATCAGATTACAAAGGTTCCTTAGTCACCTTGGTCTTGAACTAGTATAAATAGGAACCTAAATCATTCATTTTTCTTCATCCCCCACTCTCTTATCTCATACCCATTATAGAAGCAATCCTTTGCTCTAATAGATCCTAAGTGATCTTAAGAAGTCTCAAGTACAGAAAGGAAGCAAAAGAAACCAAGAAACGAAGCCCGGGAGTCGTTACTCTAGCCGTACGAAGCCGAAAGTCCCGATTCTGACCCGTTTCCACCATTTTTGCTCCTTGAAGCTCAAACCCAGGTTTTGAATGTTCTACTTCTGCTCCTACACCCTTATAATGTTCATATGATCCTAAATATACTCTTGTTAAAGTTTCATAACTCAATTCATGCTCATTTTCCATTTTGATCCAAAACCGTACACCCGAAACCCTAATTTTGCGTTTTTCTTAAAACTAAATGTTATAATGATTAAATATTGTTATAATCTATCCTATCATGCTTAACTAATGTTAAAATAACGTTAAAATAACCACTTTATTGATTATTGAAGGAATTTGAACTTAAAACCCGCGCGTTTACGTTTTAAAACCCTAATTTGACCCGTTTTGCTTCCTAGCCTAACGAATCGTTATTTTAAACTTGTGTTATGTTAAAACTTCATATTTTAGTTTATTATAACTTATAAATGTCTATTCAAATGTTAAAATAAGCTTGCATGGCAATTTGGACATGTTTTGT
>BQNB010178244.1:0-12889 GCA_026074375.1 Tanacetum coccineum
CTCATGGTGAGTTTTTTAGAAAACGTGGTTGCGTTCAGGGTCCCACGGATGGCGCCACTTGTTAATACAAAATAGGTGTCGGGTGTAGATCTGGGCTCAAATCCAATGTTGGGTTGGGCTTCCAGATGATTTGAGTGTTGGGTTTTGTATTAAAGCAAGAGAAGTGACGATTTCCTGCACACTCAGATAAAAACCGTTAGCCTTACCGTGGGGACGGACCCCACGGTTAGACTCCGGCGTGAAAGTAAGTAAACATGTAGAGAGAGAAAGTATGAGAGTATAGAGTGAGAAAATCGTACTGTTCATTGTGTCAGAGGGTCTCTTTTTATAGGCGAATGAAATATTAGGGTTTCCTAATATTTCGCATGTTTCGTTAGTGGCCGGAGAGAGTCCCTTGTCAGACAAGGTACCGCGATAACCATGTGTATGGACGCGTGTGCTTTCCGCGGACGGAAGTACCCTAAAGTTAGGTACGTATCCGTTTGTTGAGTCCGGGCCGTATCCAAGGTAGGAGTGGGTTTAGTTTCGGTCCATGACTACTCAGTTGGGCCAAGGAGCCTAGGTGTCAATGTGGCCCAAACCCGGAGGCTTGGTATACCTATTATACGTCATCATACCCTATAAAAAACAATTTAAGTTTTTTATAAAAAAATTTGCATCATTTAATCGGATATCAATATAGGACAATTATGATGGTAGCCACTATTTGTCATTATAATAACTCATCTCAAGTTATCATTTTGATAGAAACTTAGAAAGAAGCAGAAAATGGTTTTGCAGTTTACATATGTAGTGTAAGAAAAGAATACTACTTCTATAATAATAAGCCAAAAAACCAAATAAGCCGCAAACCTGACTATATAAGCCGAAACAAACACCCTTCATACAGCAAAACGGCAGACACATACCTTTATAAAAAGTAAACAAATGAAACACTCATAACAGCCGAATTGAAATAAAGAATCATAACTCAAAATATATACATACCTTTTTGATACATAAAGCCATCAGCCATCGTGCAACCAAACATTAAAAATGGCGATTTGCGATCTTTGTGAACCTGTTCCACCATGGAAAACCAATGTTAAAGAACTGAAATCAACAAAACCCCTCAAATTATGACAAAACCATAACAAAGTGGGGAAAAAATAGGTCAACAAAAGATGTGTTAATCCCTTCCTTTTTTTATGTTGGTATGAAGAAGATGGCGGTATGATCATGCTTCATGAATTATTAAATGACAATTGAGTATAGCATTTACAAAACCATTTGATACACTGAGACTCATTTAACACGAAAGAGGCTTTTCACATTATTTTTGTTACAACAATGGAAGCATGGGGTATTAGGAAGCTACTAAACACAGGTTTTTAGGAACAACAATGGAAGCATGAGTACTCTTCTTGAAGCCTCCAATTTAATGAGGAAGGCCCAATCTTTATATATAATAGATTCATTGACTATATTAATTACATTATTAACGTAGTATCTCGGTGTATACGTGTGTGATCCCATAGGCTCACATATCTCGGGCCATATAAATATCTATATGACATGAGCATTTCCAATAATTACCATAAGCGTGTACATGAAACAGAATAAATCCGATGGGGCGTACGCATGATGTGTAATTAAAAACACATCATTTTTTGTATCGAAAAACATACTAAAATGGACTAATAACCATAAAATAGGCGAAATTATATTGCAAATATGTTTGGTATGTGTTATTATGTCTTGTAGGTACAAGGGTTTGAAAACAAAGCAAAAACTGTGATTTTCGGATGAGTTTCGATGACGTTTTCACGTTTATCGAGATTCAAACAAAGTCGGAAAAATTCCCCCAACACTCCATTGGAAAGAGCACGAAATTAGGAGCACGAAATTATATGGACCGGTCAAATTTCTATTTGATCCTTTCTTTAATAAATCTGGCCTTATCAAATTAAACCTTAAAAGAAACATATTGCATAAGTATAACTGAAGGACACTCTAGCGCAGCTGGAAAGGGGGTGACCCCTTGTGTCCTTCATCCCTGAGGTCGCGAGTTCGAGTCTGGCATTGGCTGGGTTTTGCAATTTATCCCACTGTCACGTCAAATGCCACGTGGATCCACTCAGGTGGTGACACGTGGCAACCCGACCCGACCCGTTAAATGTTTCCGTCACCTGATGACATGTCATGTGTGTCCCACTTTCTGACACGTGGCGACGGTTGTCTAATGACAGCTTGCCACGTGGCGGTGGCTCTAACGTTTCATTAAATGCAGGTGGCGGATAATGATTGGATGAGGTTGCAGAGGTGGCATGTCGGCTGGCCAATGGGAGCGTGATACGTGTACAAAGTGAAGAAAGTGCATGTGGTAGGTGCGCGTGATCTGAGGTTTCTAGAAGCATTAATTACTCATCATTGGGGGAATATTATTGGTGGAATGGGTCTGACGTGGCCAATTCATTGGCTGGAAATGAAAGAGTGGTGCTGGCAAATTAGGAGCCTCACAAAATTAAGAAAATGCCCTCCAGACTTTGGGCTTTATATTCCCCTCATTTTCATTCATTTGGACACACTTTTCTTTCACTACATTTTCACACATAGATTTAGCTTATTTTGTATTAGACTAGTTTTTATAAAAGCTTTTATAACTTAATATTTCAGCTTATTGTACTTAGATTATTATTAATGAAGATGAAGATGAAGAGTTTTTGTGGTGTGACTTGAGCTTATTTCTTATTCTTATCCTCTATTCTTTTTATTCTCACAAACCCTATAATCCTTAGATCGTTCTTTATGATCTGTTTTAAGGGTTTTATGCATCTAGAGTCGTGTTTCCTTCTTGTTTTGGTGGGGTTTGAGCCGATCTTGTAAGGACGTCAAGAGGATACCCTAATAAAGATGTTGGTCGCCACTCATATTTATTCCGGTCATCTATCTTACCCTTTATTGCTCGATCTGATCTAGGGTGTTTCCAGCTTTTGAATTCGTTTTATTACATGGTGGCTTGTGGAAGTGCATATTTGGATGTTGTTTTATCAGTGATTTAACCCTAATCAGCGATTCATCCCATCTTGCCTAATCGATCCCTTATTCGTTCTAATGTTTCGTTGGCTGTTTCAATTGCTTTTTAGGGTTTCGATCCTCTAAACCCTAAACTTTTTCCTACATGTTCTTTTCCATCTCTTTTTGTTCATTATTCCTAGATCGTTGATTTAGGGTATTGATCAATTAGGGTTTGTGATTTCATTCTGTTTTTAGGGTTTATGTCCATGAATATGTTCGTTACGTGATTAATCCGGTTATTGTTATCATTACCTTTATCAAGAGTTCATCCATGGAAGACGATTATGGTGATGGCTGTTATGGCTTAATTATGTTGACTGGAATTAATGTGCGTCTTGATCTATTCTAGGTATTTTGACTGTAATTAATGTGCGTTTTGACTGGATTTAATGTGCGTCTTGATTGGATTATTTAACTGTTGTTACTGCTAGTCAACGTGGGATTTAATGCATGGAGGTTATGGATTGGGGGTATTTTAGGGCCTCATTATTGCAGTCAACGGATGGTTATGGAAGTTATGGAACCTTAATTTTAGGGACCCATTATTGTGGTCAATAGATGGTTATGGAAGTTTAATGCAAGGCTGTTATGAATGCTTATTATTCGTTTCAACAATCTAGTTGTCCTACATGGAAGTTTGGAAATGCCTGCTAACATCTGCGTGTGTTATCTGGATGAGTCCTACAGGGTTGTCTCTTGGTTCGTTTCTATGGAAGTTAGACGCGAAGGCTATTTGGAAGTTCTTGGAAATAATATGTGCCTAAGGTGGTTTATGCTACAGTTTTGTTTCCGAGATGATGAAGTTTTGGAAGTTATGACGGACGACGAGGCTCAAGTGAATGATTACCAGAGCAAATGTTGATTTTTGTAATCAATATGATATCCGCATATTAGTCGTGTTAGGAAGTTTTATTGCTTTCTTTGGTTAGTCATAAGATTGGTATGTCTTTCTTGTGTAGGGAGTTAGTTAGTAGCACGTAGTTGCTTGTAAATGTCCATTGTTGGACTGAGATAAGGGACTTCACCCTTATCCTATGTACTTCAACGTTTTTTGGTGTAATATATTTACCGGGGAAACCCTTTACCCAAAAAAAATAGCTTATTCTTTGATTATTGAGATTAGCTTTTATTCGGATAGCTTAACCATAACTTATTTGGTTTAGCTTATTTCATATATTTTCGGTTTTAAGCTCTCGAATAACCTTTATATAGCTTATTTTCGAGAATTTTATATAGCTTTTAGCTTGTTCAATTAGCTTTTTGGTCTATTATTTTAGATCTAATCCTTAAATATACCTAATCCTCGTTCACTTTTCGAAGAGAACATCTCAGTTTTGGGTGGATTTAGATTTATTAATAATAGATCTATTGTTTTCATTTTCAATCTAGTTTTCTATAATAAAAGGTTATAGTATTTAGTTTCATCTCTAGCTTGTAATTGATATATGGTTCATATTAACCTTGATTGTGTTTTGATGTTGATGGAACCATTCCTACATCTAAGGCGTGGAGCTTAAGGGTCTTATAAGCTAACTTTATTTCTAAAGTTTAAAGCTTTTATAGTTTTTATAAAGCTATTTAATATAATTAGTTAAATAAAATCTAATAAAGAATTAAACTTTAGTGTTTTATAAAGCTTGGGAAAGATTCATATCATGTTTGCGGAAATGTCCAAATCATAGAATCTTACTTGTTGATCAAATCCTAACGTTTTCTCATGGAATAACAATGATTGATCGAGAAAAAATCATGATTGTTGCCGACGGTAATATCATGCATAAGACTCCTCAGGAAGCATATGATTTAATCGAGAATATGACACAACATCAATTTCAGTGGGATGCCGAAGTGTATTATGACACTACCACTGGTGTGAGTGCTCGTTATTCTGAGACTACTTTCGCGTTGAGTGCACAGATTGAGGTCCTTGAAAAGCAAATAGCATACATAAGTCAAAATCTTCAACATGAGCAAGGACCAGGTCATCCTAACACTGTTGAATATACATACTCTAATGAGAGTGATGAGGATGAACCTTCAGAAGCATATAAATCTGAGATCGATCCACTTATTAGGGAATCAACGGATATCTTTTCAATAGGGGGTGAGGAATCGAACTTAATTCTCATGAGGATATTTATGACCTTGTTTTAATCCCAAGGGTATCCGAGAAACCCTTGGATTCTCTTGATCTGATTTCAAAAACTTTTGATATGACTATCACAAATCCTTTGTTTGATTTCGATTCTGAATTTACTTTAAATTCAGACAATCCTATCTTTGTTATTCAGAATGAGGAGAGTGATGAGTCTGAAACGGAGACTATAATAAAAGAGGTGCAAATTCATAGCTCACAAAGTACCGCACAAATCCCACCTCCGTACGGAAAGTTAACTTCTGATTTAACCATGCCTAAACCAATCCTTACCTTCTCACACTTTCGTTATGGCATTTTTAGTTCTTATCGTGTTTTTGACATACTTGGCCCGAGACTATTATTTTCTTTATCATACGGTTTTTACCTCGTCTTTCTTGAAAATTTCTCTAAACTTCACTCATTATATTTATTCGATTCGGGAGACGAAAATGAAGTATTTGATTATGGAATAATCGTTATTGACGTCGACTCAAAATTTTGAAAGAAGTTTCACCGAAGATTTAATCATCCCGCCCTTTTGACTTTAATGGAAATTTAATTTTGGGAGAGTCAAGCTAATGACTCAAAAAAAATGAGCGCTTCTCGGGAGGCAACCTGTGTTTATCCTATTAGTAGTAGTATTAATAAAGTAGTTTAGTAGTAATAATAAATAAGTATGATGGAGTGCTTCTCTCGATGTTGTGTTTCGTGGCTATCTGTTTTTGTTTCCAGGATTCCCTATGATCGTGAAGACTACTGTGCTTGTTTTCAATCCTCCAACACTCAGTCTCGGATCAATTGCATTATTATATCCATCAGTGTTGCAAAACAAGGTCTACAAGGCCGATTAATCACCGATTAGACGCTACAAGGCCACCAACCTTGCCGATTAATGTAACAGGGTCAAACAAATAGGTCAACATTGGTCAACGGCGATCAACGATGGTCAAACTTGCTGAGAACCTTCTAATCTTGCCGAAAGTACCTAAAATTCACCATAAACTTGTTTTGATCACTTATATTAACTGTTTAAATCTATTACAAGTTGTATTTTAGAAAAAAAACTTGCCAAAAATATCTAAAACTCGGCAGAAATACACAAAACTTGCCGAAAATACCCAAATTTTGCCAAAAATGTCAATCCGATTAATCCTGCCTTGACCGATTAGAAGCTACAAGGTGGCCGACCGCCCGGCTAACGATTCACAACCTTGATATCTAGGGAAATCCTTAGTTCTGATCATATATAATATCTGAAATTGTTCTCCCCTTTCACACTTAGAATTTTTAGCATTTACCTCTTTCGTTCTTAAGTGTGGGGTGGCACCCGACATTTTTGAACATTAAGGCCAATGTTCAGGTCTAAGTGTGTGGGGGGGGATTTCTATCAAAATGATCATACCTGTGGTTGTCGATGCCCCACGCAACCCCGTTTTGACCAATATATTGTTTTATTTAGAAAAAAAGATATACAAATGTGTAAAAATAAGTAGGCCCGTAGGCTAGAACAAGGAAGATTCTGACTTGACTGAGTATTGCACTCTAACTTTCCCCTTAACTTTTGAGACTAAGCGTTTGCAAGACTTACTTTTTTTTTGCAAATAACAAAAAATGATAGAGCTAGGTATAAGTTAGATGCTAAGCGTGGAGTAGTTGGATCTCTTTAGAGCTCATAGAGGTTAATTGTGGCTTTTTGCTCCCATCAGCTAAATAAACACAATAAAATAATTTTCAATAAATATAGTTGCACGGTTTTTACAATTCTTAGTTTTTAATCCCTTCCTTCTCGTGAAAGTAAGGTACACATCGAGGTTTTTTCAGTGTTGTGGGGAAATAGGCTATCGTTTCCTGATGGCTCGCTACCGTTGTCTCGGAAGTTAAAAGACCACAAGACTCGAAATTTGGCCATAATAAAATGTAATAAACCAAAGCCGAAATAAGACACCGTTTCCTGATAGTTTGCTGTTATTGTCTCAGATGTTTAAAGGGTGGAGGTAATAATAATAATAATAATAATCCAAGACCGATAAAAGTTTACTGTTTCCTGACGGTTCGCGCCCGTTGACTTAGAATTCAAAAGGTTTGAGGAAATTCCCGAGGTCGAAATAAGACTACTGTTTCTTGACGGTTCGCTCCCGTTGTCTCAGTTGTTAAAGGACCGAGGTCTAATACTGCTGCAATAATAATATAATAATAAAGCCAAATTTTGACTCCGAGAATATCTAAATAAAGCCTCCATATCTGGACTCGCAGTTGAGTTGTTTTGGAAGAAATAAAAAGGATATCCCCTAAATCATGTTAAATTAGAACCTTAATGTGGACTTTGTTTTCATCAAATCGGTTCTCTGAGAAAGGATTTCAAACTAATTAATGTTTAAACTAGACACCTTTATAATAATAAGACCATAATCTATTAAAATAAGTTATCTCATTTCACTTTATGTTTTCCAAATAAAATCCTTAAAGGAATTAGGAATAAGGGAGCAACAAGTAGCTGCGCTTACACAATTAACATTTATGAGTTAGTGTTAGCATCTAATTTTATGTTTAGCTGTGATTTCGTTTTAAGATTGGTTTGGGGATTGTGAAAATCGAGGATGATGCTCATTGTCTCCTAGAGACACTCAGTTTGCGGGTTTCTCGTTCTTAAAGCCATTTATATAATTTGAATAAAACTTTAACTTAGTTTTTTTTATCTATTAATGAATAAATGGTTAAAAAGGGGGCGTTATTGAAACAAATGACTTTTCTTATACCCCCTTGATAGACACTTTTCTGTTCTTGTTTGATGTGAGAGATTATTAGATAAGGGGGTTAAAAGATTTTCTTTCACAACGTGTGTAATAAACATTGCGTGTGCGACGGGCAATGGATTAATGTGGGGGAATTTTGATGAGTACTTAAACACACATCATTTTTATATCGAAAACACACTAAAATTGACTAATAACTATAAAATAGGTTAAATTATATTGCAAATAAGTTTGGTATGTGTTATTATGTCTTGCAGGTACTAGGGTTTGAAAACAAAGCAAAAACGGTGATTTTCGGATGAGTTTCGACGACGTTTTCACGTTTATTGATATTCAAACGAAGTCGGAAAAATTCTCCTAACACTCCATTGGAAAGAGCATAAAATTACGAGTCTGGGGGTACCTTTCTCGCCTTTTGAACCGGTCCAAATATTCTTACATGGACCGATCAAATTTCTATTTGACCATTTCTTTAATAAATCTGGGCTTATCTAATTAAACCTTAAAAGAAACATATTACATAAGTATAACTGAAGGACACTCCAGCGCAGTTGGAAATGGGGTGACCCCTTGTGTCCTTCATCCCTGAGATCGCGAGTTCGAGTCTAGTGTTGGCTGGGTTTTGCAATTTGTCACACCCCTAAACGGGGCCTGGACGGAATACGTGTCCGAAGGCGTGGAGTCATCATATTTCGAACACAAGGCATGAGAGAACGGCCACTAATGGACATTTTGAAAATCATATCATGTTGCATTATTTAAAAATAGATACGTTTTACAAGATTCAAAAGAAATTAAACATTTGCGGAAGCGTAAGAAAAATGTAGCGGAAGCATAAACTGGTTTTCAAAAGACAACGAGTATGAAAGAGAAATAAAGTCTTGATAAGTAGTATCATATTGCACGTAGACTCCACATAGCACGTCATAGAAGTCCAAAGCTAATCACCTGAGAAAAACATGCTAAAAACGGTCAACATAAAGTTGGTAAATTCACAGGTTTAAGTAAAACATTTATGAGGATAAAAAACGTTTAGTGAATACTGCTTCACTCACAGTATTATGAAAAGTATTTAATAATTGGAAATGTTCAACCAAAGTAGTGTGGACCACAAGTTATAAAACGTATGTGACCGTTATAACAAATACAACTTCACATAAAAGTATTTACTGTTGCGCTAAGCTCATGACACCGAAGCTAAATTTAGTGATGCATGCAATATGCTAGATAATGATTTTGCCCTACAGGTGTCCGATCAAGACACCCCAAAGTGTTCCGACATGTTATGTATCTGTTTATCGGGAGCCCCTTGGGTAGTGAGCGCTACTCACCCGGATAGGGATAATTAGTCCCAATAGATCTATTTATAACACTCACGCTTACTGAGACCAATCCAATTGGTTATACCATAATTAACGGTTCATGATAGTTTCGGGCAAGAAAATGGTCTAATCGCTACTTAGGCAACACGTAAACAGGAGATGATAACTAAAAAGACTTGTGTCCAATGAAGAAATAACCATTGTATTCATAAACAGCTTTAAATACTTAAATCCATAAGTAGAAATAGTGTGATATCAATCAAGTAATCGAGTTTGTAAATGAACATATAAAAGTTTGAAATCATTAATGTAACAAGTTTGTAAACGAGCATGTTCTAACCCCAAAATAGTAAAGTAGTAAAACGTAACTCACCTTGATGTTGCAGAACAATTAGCAGAAATGCAAATAATAAGCACACCACAAACGAAAAATGGAACGGCTCGACCAAGAAGTTGCGGCTTAACTTAACGGCTATGACCCACTAGTTTAAGATGATGGCTTTGGGTTTTCCGATGGATGAGTACATCAACGCGACACGTTGATAAAGGATTTGGATCACAAGTTGTAAGAGTTTGGTGGTTGGTTAAACAAAATAAATCGAAAAGCAAACGCAAAGTATGTAATATATTCAGTATATATTTCATATAAAAAGAAGCAATTATATAATTCATATGGTGAATTATATAATAAAGACAAACAACCAAAAGAATAAGTCGCAATATATAATACTTTACAAGTATTATATAAAAAACGTGAGAAAATAATGGTAACAATATAATTCGACACGTTTTCAAAAATCACTAATTAAATTAATAAAGAGTTCTTGCATAAAAGTAAACACACGTTTTAAAGTTACGAATTAGATAAATGACATTTTTAAACGTTTGTACAAAAGTTATTATTTTGTTTATTCGTCGAGAATTATAAAATAGTATTTTATAATTTAGTATTTCGTTACGCGTTTTAACTGGACTAGTTGTCTTGTTTATAAAAGTATAGTTTTCGTTTATTTGTCGGGTTTATTGTATCATTACAAATAAATAACCTTAAAACTATATAACTTTGTCATTTTATCGGGTTTTTAAGATAATAGAAATCTAAGTGAAAACTACTAAGTATAGAAATTTTTATAAAATTCGGCATGACCTATTCGTTTATATGACGCTTCCCATTTTTATAAAACTCAACGTTTTCCACTCCATGTTGTAAAATACGCACGTGTTTCTATATATATTTAAACTAGACAAATATAAGAAGCAAAAATAAATAAAACCAAACACACCCCACTCGGGGGCTGCTGTCCCAAACGCACCCTTTAGGGTGGCTGAACAGCAAAACAAACGCCCCCTTATGGGCTGCCTAAAGCCAAACACCCCTGTTTGGGGTTTTTTATTAACCCAAACGCACCCTTTTGTGCAGCTGTTAAACCAAACGCACCCTTAAGGGTGTAAAACCCATAAACAAACTCCCCTCTTGGGGCTGTTACCAAAACCAAACGCCCTATATAGGGCAGTTTACCACTGAAACAAACGCCCCTTTCGGGCGTGTATATCGACCGAAACAAAAGAATCAAATGAAAACTAAATAAAACCAAATGAAATAAGTTCAAACAACAAAACCACACAAGATTCATTATTAGTTTTTATAAAAAGTTTAACCAACCAAACTTGGAAAAATATGAGATGAAGATGTTGGTGGTTTCGGCTGTGGTGGTGGTAGATCTGTGGTAAAGGTGGCACGTCATGGTGGAGACGATGGTGGTGTAGGCGGTGACGAGGTGGTAAGATGACGGAGATGAAGGTGGCGGCTGGCGTGGGATGGTGGCGGCTGTTGTGGCCGTGGCAGCAAGGGTGACGATGTTGTGGTGAGGGTGTTGGTTGCGGTGGTTGGCGGCGTACGGTGGTGGAGAGGGTGATGATGACGAGGTGGTGATGGTGTTCGAATGGTTTAGACGGTGGCGACGTGGAGGTGGTGACCGTTGAAGGAGTTGACGAGGGTGGAGTGATGAAGGTGGTGGTGTGAAGCGGTTGTGGATGGCCGAAATCCGACCCGAATCTAGCCGGAAAAATAGGGGAGGCGTCAGAAAAATTATGAGAGGAGAGGGGAGTGTGTGTCTTCAGGATATATAATCCATCAGAATAGGTATTTCAGAAAAATATCATTACAAGTTTTATGATTGGTATAGACGCGTTATAAAGAAAGTCCCATAATAGTGAGAACATCAAAGGAGAAAGTGTAGGCGCGTGGGTATGTCTGTATAAGAGTTTCAAATGTTTAAAGGCAGAGTCTGGTTTCTGATATCTGTAAGATTCGACGATCAACATTGGACGAGGCTAATGAATGCAAGTATTCAACTTACTTAGGAAGCACTAGGATGAAATCATGACTCAACTCATCGTAAGCAAACGATGCGAATAAAGGTATAACCGAACAGCTCTAACCGCGACTTAATAAATAGACGCCCCGTAGAACGAGAAATAATAATAATAAAGAAACGTTGCACACAACGTTTAATAATGAAATAGACAACCACATATGTTTGTGCTTTAGTTTAGTCAACAAAAATGTGTCTTTACGAACTTATTATGTTTATGAAGATGTTACAACGTTCTTATGAAAAGTTACTATATATAGAAAGTTTTCATTTTAAGAAAGTTTTTAGTTTCAGGACGTTAATAGCATCCCCTAATTTAATCGTTCCCATATTTTCAAATACGAACTAGTGAAACCCTAGCATCTAACCAAAATCTTTAGCTCGCTAAATATATATGTATATATAAACTTTCTATATTTAGAAACGGCCAACGGCAATGACTTATAATTTTTAGAAAATTCCTAAACCTTCGTTTTAATATTAAGCAACTCCATGAATATTTTCAAAGACTTTCGACACTTAATAAACCTTTCGAAACATTTTTAAACGTCCGTTTTACCCTCATTTAAAACTTGTACCAGCAACTATATTTTTATAAACCACCCATGGACTTGACCATAAACTAGACCATAACACCGCCATATTTTTCAAACTGTCCAAAATTCTTTTACGCCAAAACTAATCAACCAAATCCACTATAATATTAGCCTAACCTCATCGCTATCTTTGTTGCAACTTACAAATCTCACAACCTCTCAACAAGAACAAATTATATATCCGAAATCATCAAAAATCTTTATTAAAATAATTATTTATTTTAATAATTTGAAAATCATAGCATAAACATATAGAGTCGCGAATCAAAAGTATAAGAATACATATATAGTAACAATAACTATAACAAAAGGTGATGGGATGCGAAGAGTGGGGACATTTCGAGAAATAACATTCCTAGAATAAAGGTCAACGAATGGGAGGAGCTCGAGGGAGAGCTTATGTGATAGGCGGCGGAATGTTGCACGTAGTCGTTAGTTCCAGGATGAATCAAATTTATTAGCTCAAGAGTGCACAAGTCGGTTAGCTCCACAAACAGTTCATGATCGTAAGGATTTGTAACGGCAAAATCAATAACTTAAGAATGAGATAAGGTAGTTCAAAGTGAGGCATTCAGATTCTGCTGAGTGGTAAGACGCGATTGTGTTTCTAGACCTTTTTAACGGATTCCAATGATTATCGGGTTCGGGT
>BQNB010178245.1:0-12889 GCA_026074375.1 Tanacetum coccineum
TTTACGGTCAAAGTTTATGAAAAAAGAATTCAAAAAGTCAAAAATGGACACTTAATATGGGACGGAGGGAGTAATACTTTAACAACTTTAAAAGCTTATAAAAATGTCACGGTGCATGTTATAGGTGTCAAAACTGCACATATGACGCCGCCATGCTTGTTATACATCATCGTTGGTTCCGTGTCACTAGTACATAATCATTGGGATGACGATTATTTTATGATCGTTTTAAGGGATTATGTATGTGGAAGTTTTTTTTCTTTAGGTCATTCATTTATTTAAACTAATTTATGGGCTATCCAAATATGTGTTTGTTTTCGTTCATACCGATCTTGTTTAATTTTTTGCAGGAAATTTGTACAATTTAAAGGACAAATCTAACTTTAACATATGAAACAATACAAAATGTATATGAAATTCAAATGTAAACACATAATGCGAATAATTAATCATAAAATCCACTTCTCGATTAAATGAAGTTGCCCACATAAGATATATGAGAGTAATAATTTTACATTTCAAATTTGTTTTAAAGATGCATGTAACTTTAGTATTATTTTTTGCGTCTTTTCAAAAAATTCTATCGACTAAAAAATTATTTGACCACAAAAAAAAAAAAAAGAAAAACCAAAAACAAAAATAAAATTATTATATAAGATCTAATATGAATTGATATAAACGAAAGAATACACATAAATGGGTGGGCCATATAGAAGTGTGTATGATACAAGTTGACATGTTAGCGCCTATAACAATTATAGACATCGTAATTATAGCGCCTTTAACTGGGTTTTTTTTGTCTTAACCGAGTATATTGAGTCTTAAAAGTGAAATTGTTGACGTAAGTGAGTACAGATAGTGTTTTTGATGTGCGATTGAGAGGTAAATTAAAAAAGTTGAACAATAGAGGTGGCGAAATAACTTATCTTACGTGCTCTAAGATAAGAGCATGTTTAGTTTACAATGTTAAAAAGTAGGAGTTGTACTAGCTCAAATTCCCTTAACGTGTCGACATATCACATAACAACGAATCATTTAACGAATCATTTGGCTGATAACTTCGTATTTAACACCGAAGTTTGCGTGATAACTTCCATGTTATTCACGAAAAATGCTAGCAAAACGTTGTAGCACTTTTACACTTTTATAGCTAGTTTATCTATGAAAATAACCTATAGTCTGACATATAAACTTTGTTTGACTTGGAGTGTCTATAAAAGTCTTTTTCCTAAAGTAAGCTCTAACAAGCTTTTGAAATCGAAGTACTTCAAATAACCAATCAAAATAAGCTTTACATTCCAGCTACAACTCGACATCGATTGGTTTGCTAAACATATACAATACATTAGTCTATTGGTTTATATTCCCGCTACAACTCGACATCGATTGGTTTGCTAAACATATACAATACATTAGTCTATTACCTATGTTTTGCAATCTATAACCATGGCCGTCTCGTTGATTTTGGTGGCCCCGTGCCACAGTTACAAATAAGGCCCTCTAAAAATATAGACTTATGAGAGAAACTTCATTACAGTAGAAACTCGATAAATTAATACTCGATTATTTAATAAACTCTCTAAGATAATATTTTTTGCCGGTCCCGACTCGGAGATAGGGTGCTAAATTAATAATTCGCTAAAATTCTAAGATAATACATTTTTGATAATTTCTTTAGACCCCATATAAAATATAAATTAATAATTCCTTATATATAGCATATTACATGAATGATTTATGAAGGTTTCTTGAAAAAATGAATAATTGATCTTTTGTTTTTTGTTGAAATACAAATTCTCTTTTTTCTTTTTTTTTTTTTACCCTTGAATCTCGTCTCTAATTTTTCTTAGCATGGTAAGAACTTCTGGTGTAAGAAATTTCCCCTTGAATCTCGTCTCTAATGTCCATAAAGTGATACATTGAACACAAGAAGCATAATAAGGTGGGAGATTGAAGGTTTCTTTCAAATTGGGCCGTTCATTTGATATACATGCATTGATACATATTTCGTGAAGCTTGGAAAGGTGGTTTGTAACTAAGTATTCTTACTTAATTTATATTAAAATATTTAATTAATATATAAATTTAATAATTATTTTATTTATCGACTAATTAATAACTCTTTTAATTAATAAATTTTGGTGGTCCCAAGTGTATTATTTTATAGAGTTTCTACTGTATGTAAAATTTATAGTTACAAAAATATTTATCGTCTTGTGTTAGCATGTTCGAAAGACATTGTTTACTAGAAATTTTGTAAAACACAACTCAATATAAAGATGTCCTTTTTAGTCATTTTATAAACCAATATACTAAATAACTTGATTTGCAAAACACTTAGAATTAGTGTTTATTTATAAAAAAAAACTTTATTGCGATTACTCAAACAACAGAATCAAATCCAAACACTACTATGATGCTTGGCTACCACCTTGGATCGCATACCGTTTGGTTGTTTATCAGCCTTATATGAAGAACCATTGGAAAGAATTCATGTTTATTTAAGGAAGAATATGGGATCTTGGAATCAAGAAAAAATTAGGCATCACCTTGAGGGAAAGGTGGTTTTGAAGTAGTGGGAATGATAAGCCCATGGTTAGGATATTATTATAGTTTATTATGTTAGTTTATTATGTTGGTCTATTGTTTAGGAAAGTATCTCGTATTTTGTTTGTCATTGTTTAGGAAAGGATCTTGTTTTATTATAAGAGTTATCTTGTGAGTCAACTTGTGAAATAAGTTATTGTCTTTTATTCGGTATAAATACCGAATGGTTTTCATCAATGTAATCAATCAAATTAAAGATCAAAACAATTCTAGTTCTTCTCTCTATTTTCTGACGGAGCCAGCACACGCTTGAAGTGGTGCTACTATCCCGATACTATCCGCAAGGGTCGTATCAATTCGTTCTTTCATTGAGAGTCCTCATTGAGGGCTTCCAATTTAAGGTTTCAAAAAAAATTACTATTCACGAGTCACTGTTCACACAGGAGGTACTGTTCATCATGGTACTGTTCATAAAGGGGGTACTGTTCATCGCAAAAAAAATATACTGCTCTGTGAGTTACTGTTCATCAGTCCTAATTTTTTTTTCTTCGAGCTACTAATCATGGCATCGAACGGCAGTGATCAAGACGCGAGATACGCACTTTTTAAGCTATTGCAAAAGGGAATGGTGACCGAATATGAGAGTGAGTTTTTGATGCTTATAAAACGAGTAATGGGGATCTCAGAATCTTTACTTAAATCGTTTTATATCTCTGGACTTAAACCGCTTCTATAATGTGCACTTTTAAGGTTAGCGCCTATAACTTTAGGAGAAGCCTTTTCTATAGCCAGGGTGTGTTAAATGGGGATACAAAGATGAAGTGGTTGGTAAGATTTCAGAAACCTCGATGTTTTGGAGATGAATGTGTTTGTCTATGAATGTTGTAATGCTCTTTTTTGGAAGGGTAAAAGTTTTTGCTTTCTAGCCAAATCTGAAAATGGCTTGGGGAATGAAGGCTTTTCATATATTGTTATCAAATATATGGCGAAACAATGGGTTATTTGGAATTCAAATCACTGGAATCAATGAAAAATTCAAAAAATGTGTTAGTGTCTTGTCATGGTTTTCTCAGGTTATTAAAGGTACAAACGATTCGAGGTTGATGGTAGGATTGCCGTGGGTCGAAGTGGAAGGTGTTCCTTTCAAGTTATGGACAAATAATACATTTACTAGAATTGCTGAAAAGTGGGGAAAATTGCTCGATGTGGATGATCAGGATGAGACTTGTTTTCATTCTAAAAGACTTTGTGTTTATTTGAAGGCAGGAAATAGTATCAGAGAAGATTTTAAAATCACTCACCGAGGTAAGATGTATTGGATTAGAGCTAATGAATTCAGGTTGGGTCCCGGATTTCACAGTTCGATTTCGAAAGCATGAAGATGATTACTCCATGGATGAGGAAAGGTGAAGTTAAAAGAAACGGAATCAAGGATGAACATAGTGATGGTGAGATAGTAACTGAGTCTTTATTTGAAGAATGTGAGCTGGTAAATAATCTATGTGGATGGTATATTTTCGAAAAGGAAAACGGAAGTTTTCGGTTAGCACCATTTAATTTTATATTCTCTACTTAAGCGTCAGAATAAAATTGGATGTTAAGGATACCAATTCTGAAGATAGTTTGAAGCAATCCACCAGGTTTCCACCCTTTGGACCATAATTGTGCAAATTGAACATAGAGAGAAGGTAGTCTCAGAATGATGAATTTCAGTGAGGCTGAATGATGTTGATAAATTGAAAGGTAGTGCTATTGGGTCTATATCAGGGGTCCTTAAGGTTTCTGAAAATTCCTAGTACAGGTCGGAATCATGGTGGGTTTACTTGGAAGATGTGATAAAAAGTTGGTAACAGTTTATGGGAGTCAAAAATGGAAGGAGTCATAGCAATTGAAGAACTCATTGGAACACAAGGAGGGAAAGAAGGTTATAGATGATTTTTCTATCTTATAAATATACATGGCCTTGCACTAAAAGGCCAAGAAAGATTGGGTTTAAAGATCTTGTATTCTAAAAATAATGTGGAATTTTTAGTTATAAAGGAAAACAAAAATGGAAAAGGTTGAGGGGACTCTGTAGTGAACAGTGTTGGGGAATTCGGTTTTTGATTATGTGTTTAGTGAGGCGGTTTGGAAATCGGGAAGGTATCCTTTGCGTATGGGTTACTAATTCTTTTTGCATAAACAGTGTGACGGTGTCTGATTATTTGTGTTTACAGAGGTAAGTGGAGGTTAAGGAAAGAATATGATGATTTGGTGTGTATGCTCCTCAAGAGGTAAAGAAAAACAAGTCTATGGAATTTTCTTCGTTTCGAGGTAGATAAGTGGGAAAGGGGATGTTATTATCAATGGGTGATTTTAATAAGGTTCGTGTCAAATCTGTAGATTCGGAATCATTTTCAAACTCCACATGGTGCTCATAGATTTAATTTCTTTTATTTTGGATTCGGGGATTGGTTGAAGTTAATTAGGTGGGATGTCGCTTTACTTGTGTGTCATAGATCCGCAACAAGATGCGCAAGGATGATAGATTCTTGGTTTCGGAGAGTGTTATTAGTGGAAGCCCGTCATTAAAGTCTGTTACAGTGGAGAGATTCTTGTCGGAATCATCGGCCTATTCTTCTAAAGAAAAATGGTTACGATTATGGACTACTCCATTTCTTTTTTCCTTCATTGCGTTGAGATGGAATGGTTTTAAACATTTGTGGAGACACTGGGAAAAACAGTCCTATGATGGGAATTAATGCTCTTCTAGTTTGATGAATAAACTTAGAAAATCTTAGAATCAGATTCGTTTTTGGAATAAGAGGAATTCGGGACCCGGAAAAACGATAGCTTAGACTTAAAAACAGTTGAGGAAAATTGATCTTTTTCTTGGATATTGATAGAGGGCTTGGAATGAAGAGCTGGTCCTCAATTCCGCTACGATTTTTCTTCATCAAATCCAAAAGATAGATAATTTAGAATCGAAGGAAAGGGCTCAAAGGCTAAATTAATGGGCGGTAGGTAGGAGATGAGAATTCCGGTTTTTTTTCATGGTTCATTAAACAATAGGGTAATTATTCAACATTAGGGGGGTTATGGTTGATGGTAATGGGATTTGAAACCCGAATGATGTCAAGGAAAGAGGTACTTTCGACCATTATGCCATCGTTTTGGTAGCCGGGACAAAACCTATGCTTCTAATAGTTCATGACTTCACTAATCAGATTTCTCATGAGCAAAGTGATCATATGGAGAAGGGAAACACCTCAACAATATCTCAAGACTTAAAAGGTTTCTAATGATAAAATTAAGAAATCGGTTTGGGAATGTGGTACCGACAAAGACCAGGTCCGATGGATTCACGTTTGGTTTTTTCAGACCACTTTTGGCATCTTGTGGATAGGGATGTTTGTGATGCGGTGAGTGTATTTTTTTATAAATTTTTGATTTACCCAAAGGGGTAATTCATCATTCATTTGCCTTAAATTCCGAAATTCGGATGCTAATCTTGTTAAGGATTTTAGACCGATTAGCCTCATTGGTAGATATATAAAATCATTGCTAAGATTTTAACTAATCGTCTTGTGATGTCTTGGGGGGAAATATTAATGGAGGTTCAAATCGACTTTCATCAAGTTAGGCATATTTGGAATGGGCCTCTTTATTTTAAATGAAGTCATGTCTTGGTGTAAGAGAAGAAAAACACAACTTCTTCGTTTCAAAGTGGATTTGAAAAAGCATTTGACTCGGTATGTGGGATTTTCTTGATGATGTTTTAGGGCAAGTTTGGGTTTGGGGATAAATGGGAGAAAATGGTTTCAATGTTGTCTTAATGCTTCGCAAAGGGTTCTATCATTACTCAATGGTAGTCCAACATCGACGAGTTTCAAATTGGTAGAGGTCTTAAACACGGTGTCCGTTATCTCCTTTTTTATTTCTTATTAATCATGGGAAAGTCTACATATTTCATTTCAAAGAGTGGTAGACTGGGGTTGTTCCATGGTATCGATGTTGGTAGGTTGGTTAATCTTTCGACATGTTCTATGCGGGATGGGATTGCGTTTTTATAGGTGTATGGAGCGAAGTAATATACTTCTCTTATTCCATGTTTATGATTGTTTCTCATAAGGTTTCAGGTGTTAAAAATCAATATGTCGAAGAAAATATGGCGCATTGAAGTTGATAATGGTAATAAGTCTCTCGTGCGACGGACCATAAATTAGGATTCTCCCTGCTTCTTAAAGTCTCTTTTTTATATCTTGGTTCTTATGTTGGAGGGGACATGAATAAAATTCAATTTGGAAGCTACATTATTCGATGGAATTAGACGGTCGTCTATCAGATGGAAGATGAAAAATGCTTAATCGATTGGTGGGCGGCTCTTGTTAATCACAATGGTACTTGGCTCGATGCTATTTTTCACATGTCAATGTTTAGTTCCTGCAGGTGTCATTCAATTTCTGGAATATTTCGAAGTAAATTCCTGCAATGGTCATGAGAGTTCGGGTAAAAAAGCTTCGTGGGTTCAATGGAGAAGGCTCTTGCTCTAAAGATAACGGTGGCTTAGGTATTTAGTCTTTCTGCTCTTATAGAGGATTGATATTTAAATGGGGTTAGGAGATTTTTAGCCCACGAGGCCTATGCTTTGGTCTCGTGTTATCAAGGCTTTACACGGATGCAATGAAAGATTGATGAGATTTGGTAAACGGAGCGAATTTCATGGTCTGGATAAATATTATTAAAGGGATAGGAGGCTTGAGGAAATGGGTATTTACTGCTTTTGTCATGAAGAAGAAAATTGGGAATGGCCTTTCGGACTTTATTCTGGGATGACCGTGTGGTGTGATGGGGGCAAGCTTAGAATAGATTCCCTAGAGCGTATGCTCTCGAAAAAGCAACACATTACAGTAGGTCAAAACCTTGCGCATCTAGTCTTTATCATTCGTTTTGTAGACATCCGAGGGAGGGCTGGAATCATCAAGTTGAGGAGTTAGCGAAGTGATTAACCCTGTGGTGCTTACTCAGTCTGATTCATGGTCTTGGACATTGAACATTTCTGGTGGTTTATACGTGGCTTCGTCAAGAACAACATGATAGAATTTTGCGATACTTCGAAAGGTGATACTAAAGACTAGGTGGATTCGATATGTTCCAATCAAAGTGACACCTTCGTTGGAAGGTATGACGGAACTCCTTACCTACTAGATTTAACATTTTCCAGGGTGGGACGTGGTATAGATATTGAGTCTTCTATCTTGTGTGACATTGTTGATGTCCGTGGAGTGAAACCAATGATCATTTGTTCTTACGCTTGTTACACGGCAAAGAAGATTTCTAAATAATAATCGGTGGTGGGACGTGCTTTTATGGATATTTAATCTAAAATGAAAATCCAAACACCAAGAATAAGTTTGGCGCTAGTGTACTGCAAGATTATTTACCTCCCAAAGATAGACAATTCCGGAAGTGGCTCCACCGGCTAAATATATACCATCTTTTGTGCTGGTAAGATGCTCAATGGCTTCAACTGTATAGCTTCGCAAACATGCACGAGGCTGGAATCATCTTGTTAATTAGTATGGATCTATTTTAACTATGAATTGACTAACAGTGTAACTGATTTTATGAACTTGAAAATGCGGTAAATAGAGAACTAATGCTGAACCCCTCATCTGCCACACGAAAAGTAATCGTGTTGATATAAAATTATGCCCACAAGGCCATGAACTTCTTATTATACTCATGAAAATATCTGTTTTGCATCCATAAAATCTATTTATCATCAAACTAAAACTACTCCACATGTATGATACCATCATTGTTTAACATATATTGGACAAAAAATAGAAAATTTCGCCAATTAATATGTAACAAACTTTTACTAGATTGTAAGTATAGGTAATAAACTGTTTTTATACCTTTTGATGTGGCAGTGTATGTAAAACTGGCTTATATTTTCATGCAGTAAACACAACAAACCTTAGTAAAGCAACTAAATGAGATCATATACATAACTTATCAAACATTTACCTTAGAAAAAGGCCACGTGAAGATGACACCACCCGCGACAGAACCAGGGTGGTGAATTTGAGTAGCAACCAAATACTGATCTCTCAAACAAGTGATTCCTTGAAAAGGTGAAGCACATGTTGGTATGTGAAGAAGATGATCACCAGTTTCTATGTCCCATATCGTTACTCCAACCGTTAAATTCTTGCTTCCACACACCACTAATGCTTCCTTCATTTCGACTCACAGTGAAAACAAGTTTGAATACGCTGTGATTTGGTTAAAAACTTACGACAATAGTACACTCGTTTGCGTGCCTCTACGTACCCATGTCATTCTGTGCGGTTCAGCATGGTGATATTATGCATGCAATGCTATTATGTTGCTAAATAGTATTGGTCTTTCTGGTTTCTTACAGTTAATTTTAGAGGTTTTGCTTTGTACGGACAATGGTCATATACTCATATTATGATCACAATTTAGGAGACATAAAAGGGTAGTTTGCTTTATTTCTGTTTTAACAAATGGAAACTTGCAACACATTTCCCTTTTATAATTATATTACTCTTTTTCCAGTCAAAATTACACTTTTTAATATTCCAAAAAAAATTTAACTAATTTTTTATTTGTAAAAGTGAAATAACTTTTCATAACTTATTGTTTTAGGTATGTGCTTGTGACAAAATAAAAGAGAGAGATCAATGAAATAGAAATTCACATGTCCATCTCATCTTCTTTTTTTTTAACAGCAGGTTTTCATTAAAACACTAGTAAGAAGCTAGAAAAGATTATAAAATAATAAAATTAGGGTTTTGTAACCAACTGACCCAATTAACATTACACTTATATCGACTAGAGCACCACGTATAAGAAAATTGAACTACATCATCGAATAAGAAAGCACGTCTTGGTTGAGAATTCCCAAAGAGCAATTGATTTCTGAAGCGCCAAATTAACCACCACATCACGTAATAAATACCTTCAATGAACACATTCAATTGCTTATGTAAACGAATATTGACAATCCAGTTGAGCCACTCGTTATAAGAGTTAAAAGCCACATCTTCAAGTTCCCACCAAATCAAAAAATTTCTTCAAACTTGGCGAGTCAAGGGACAAGCGAAAAAAATATTAGCTTTTTTGATTATTAAGCGTGTTGCAGTAGCCTCACGTGTTCATATTTGTCTTTGTTTTCGTTTTAGGTAGAGAGCCTCGTAGCTTTATGTCTTTTCGAACTTTGTTGCACTCGTAGGTTTTTTATTTATTTTTGACGAGTTTTTGTTTTTGCTTGTTCTCGTATGTTCTCTATGCTTCTTTGCTTTCATACTTTTGTATGCCTTTCGTATATGCTTCTAGAAGTATCTTTAATCTTTGTGTCGGTTTTCATAAGCTCTTGGTTGCTATGCGTTGTATGCGTATATGTCTTATTTTTTCTTTCTAACTATTTATGATGATATTCGTCTCTTGCTTGGTTTTTGTTCTCTCTCTGTTTTATACTTAGCTTCTATCGTCATGTGTAATATGCTTTCTGTTGAAACAAATTTGGCATTTACATATTTTTTTGACCACTATCACACTCACACATACACTTTGTTAAAAGTCCTACATAGAAACAGTCTCTTTGCTTTTTAGTATAATTTGTCTACATTCTACCTCTTCATACCTTGCTTGACGGAAATATGTATCGTTGTTATTGTTGTATTTTGTGTCTAACTAAGAGATGATTTCCATTATATTTTTTTATACCAGAAGTCCAGAACAACTGATTTTGACTAGGGCTGTAAACGAACCGGACGAACACGGCCGAAGCGTTGTTTGTGTTCGTTCATTTAATTTTAGCTGGACAAATAAACGAACACGATCGCTTAAACGAACAAATTTTCTTGTTCATGTTCGTTTATTTAGACACTAAACGAACATAAACGATCAGACGTAAATAAACATAAAATTTACAATAATATACACCATATTTTGTTTTTATAAGTATTGTTTTGTTTAAGTAAAACAATATAATAAAAAAGATACGATAGACATAAACATATATACGATCATAAACGAACAAAAATCGGACGTTTACGAAGAAGACTTTTGTTTATATTCGTTCATTATTCGTTCATTTAACTAAACGAACATAAAATGTTGTTTATGTTCGTTCATTTAATAGTTAAACAAACATAAATGAACTTTTTATCGAACGGTTCACGAAATGTTCATTGAACGTTCAGTTCATTTACAGCCCTAATTTTGACATTGTTGTATTTACCATTTTGTATCCACTATTGTTGTTTTGTAAAAGCATCTAAAAAATCTCAAGTCATTAAAAGACATTTTACTTTTGTCAACTCACTTTAAAAGTATTTACTTTTTTTTTTAAATTATTGTTCATCGACAAAAAATAAACACACAAATTAAAAAAAATTGCATTTATTAATGTTTTAATTTTTGTAAAAGCAATAAAAAGACAATTTCATCATTTGACCGTTAATTAATGTTTTCATTTAACTTTGTAAATAATAATTTTGATTAGGGGTATGTTTGGCACCAAAGATTATAGGGAGATTGTGATTAATTTTTTGAAAAAATAAGCTATTTAAAATATAATCCTTGTTTGGCAAATGAACGTATATGATATGAGATTATAAAAAAAATAATCTTCCATAATCTCTTAAAATCAAATGCTACTTCATGTAGCTTATAAAAAATAATCTCTTTTCATAATCTCCATCACCATCTCCATCTACAGTTGCATCTCCAGTTACAGCAACAGTTATTTCGTCAAACATACCCTAGGAGTGGTAAGGTAAATTTAAACAGTTTTTAATGTTATATTTACTCATAAATAATTATTTTAAAATAATTCAAAATAGAAAGATGAACAATAATATTGAATCGAAGAGACTATAAAAGCAAGTGTGTTTAAAATTTTAAATACTATGATGGGAGTGAAAAAACTTTTACCGATTGCTTGGTAAATAGAAAGTCTTTCATTTTTTTAAAAGCTTTACTCACAATGACAAAATATTTTTCAAAAAACTTGATAAAATAGTAAAAAAAATTGTTTAGTTTTTTATTATTACCACTTTTTAACTTAGACATAACGAATGGAGAGTTAAAATTAGTTAGGAGGTTAAATATTAGGTATAGTGATATAGAGATAGTTCCTTGTTAGGCGTGTTGTAGTTTTTTTTTTGTTTTAGAGCCCATTTGCTTTATGTCTTCTCGTTCTTTGTTGCTCATGTAAGCTCTTTTTATTTTTGCCTTGTTTTTTTGCTTGTGTTTATGCTCGTATGTTCTCTTTGCTTCTCGCTTTTGCTTACGTTCGTATGTTGCTTCCATTTTTTTTTCTATTTATGATATTTGTTTTCCTCTTGACCTTTATTTGTGTTATATTCTTGCATTGTTTCTTTTGTTTTGTCTTTTGCTTTATATTCGTTTTTTACGTTTTTCATGATTTCTCATTTTTGTTGTACTCTTTCTTTCTTCTTCCTTTTCTTAGCTGGAAGTCTATCTGGTAGTCTGTTTATCTTCGGGTTCACCCAAGAGTAGAGATATGATTTGTCTACATTCTCTCTCTCTCATATCTTGTTTAAGCGGAATTGAGTATGGTTGTTCTTGTTATGGAGTGAAATAAAAACAATGTTCGGGGATCGGTTACTTTTTTGTATCATATAAAGATTCCTTACAACAATAACTTGGATCCAAGAGTTATAAAATCGACTAGAATAATCTGTTTTTAAGTTTATAAAAATACATGATTTAAAAGCATGCTCCGTTCATAAGATCCAGAGTAATGTAATTCAACTATAAATCGAGTCCCTGAGGTAAATAATAGTTATAGATTCAGCCACTATGGTTTCTTCTCTTGCATTTTAAGCACAAGTTAGTTACATGTCTATTAGGCCACTAAAGACATGAAACCTCCTAGGTGACTACAAGAAGTTAATTAAAAATGGCATGTTATATTTTTGTTTCGAGTGTTAAGATTCTGTCTTTCGTGATACTATGGGTGTTTGTAACGGCTTGGTGGCAAAATCATGTATACGAGGAACATTTTGGAAGAAAAAAACATAACCCTTATATTCACCCTGGTTCCTCCTCATTTTCATTTCTCCTATCCAAACAAATATTTTGAAAACGATGTTAGTTAGGGTCTGGATTATGGGTTCAAGATTAAGAACGATTGACGAAGTATGGTTGACCAAATATCATTCAAACATGTAATTAATGTGAGTTTACAAACCAATTGTCATTCTGAAAAAAGAAAAAATCATTGTGATTCTTATTCTTTAGTAGTAACATTAATCCATACCTACAATAGTTTTCAACCTTAAAAGGAAAGCGAAAGTGACAG
>BQNB010178247.1:0-12888 GCA_026074375.1 Tanacetum coccineum
CCATGATAATTGTATTCGTTGCAATTATTACTATTACATTGACTTGTATTCAACTATTACATTTCAAACCTGTAAATTTCACTTAACCTTTGTGTTAACCTTTTTAGCATGTTTATCTCAGGTAATTGAGCAACCTATGGCACGGAGTGACATTGGACTTGAGGACGTCCAAACTTGTTATCATTCAAACTCTATGTTTTCATATGTATTTTGGGACCTCCTTTTGTAAAACTCTGTTGATTCATGAAGTAATACCCCAATTTAGCTTCCGCTGCTATATGTCAAATAAAGGGGTGTTACAGATTGGTATCAAGAGCCTTGGTTATAGAGAACAAGGTTAAAACCTAAACTATAACTACTTTTTTCCATCCAAGAAAGTCCTCCGTGCCACTACATTTCCTGAATAATATGTAAAGATACATAACTATTATATAAATAACTTATGTTATTTCCACTGGGTTGTTACAGAGTTATGTCTACATCCACCCACCCTATTATCGTCCTATCTGATTCTAATGTTGAGGATGCTTTTTCCTCTACAAATACTTTTGACTATACCCCAGCTTTACCAGACTATTCTCCAGCCTCACCGGGAATACCTTTTCTGACCCTTCAGAGGATATATCTAAGGATCTTTTGGCCTCACTAGCCATTTCACCTTTCCACGATGACCCATATATGAAGGTTATGCAAGCATATACTGCTACTAGTAATAAATCACATATTCCACTACCACGAGCTCCTATTACTCCACCAATTGTTTTGCCTCCATCTCCGGTGTTACCACTATCACCAATGTTTGATCCCTAAGATTTCTTTCTTCCTGAAGAGATTTTACCACCTCAGAAGCGAGCCTGTTTCTTATCATCATCCTCTGATTTCTCTACCCCACCTCAGGTATTTGAGACTGGAGAGAGTTCTCATATGACGCATTTGGAGCGTCATGAGGAACAGATCGAGACTATTTTGAATCACTTAGATGAGCTCCCTCTTGAGCGCATTGAGCACATGGAAGATAAGATAGAAGGTCTTGGTAATGGTCGAGTAATCATATAGCGAGATTTTGACCAACTAGAAACCGAACTTCAAGAAGCCCGTACCCAGATTTCTGGATTTCAGAGAGAGCAAATAAGGCATGACGATGAGATTGTTCTTGCTCGCGTCAGGATTTCTACTCTAGAGATGCTCATCGAGGATATCTAGATTAGCCACCGATCAAATACGAAGAGTCTTCTGGACACGATCCATGAGCTCAAGAACCATAAGGGAGGACCACCAGACTACTAGACTAGATCCTTGTCATTTACAGCTTTTGTTTAGAATCCAACCACGAGATGTGTGGCATAAATAACGACACTTGTTAAATTTTGGTTATGTAAAATATGTAGACAAGTTGTTTATGACATAATGAAGTTGTGATTCCATTATACCTCGATGTTTCATGATACCGATTTATGTATGTCGTGGCTGTCTATCCTATACCATGTGTTAAGGTTATTCATGTATCGTATCTTTATGTATCCAGGTTACTATGCCTCTCTTACCACCAGGCTTTCTCGAACCTTTGTATCAGTAGGATCTTCATCACTGGTTAGGTCAACTACACCACCAGACTATCCCTTTGACGAGTCTATCTTTGTAGAATTAGATAACTCATTATGGATCATACCGCGACCACTAGGAAGTGAACCAGTCCCCGAGGAACCTAACAAGTCAGATGCTTGTTAGAGTACCTATCTCTGGAAGTCTTAGATTTCAAAATTTTCTGTTATATCCAACAATGTAATATCAAAGGATGTGTATTTCTTTGTTAGAACTTGTACCAAATAAGTATCTATGTCAAATGATATCAATATCACTATGTATGGAAATTTTAATTATTATACAAAGACTTGTGATATGACTTTATCATTGTATGGATTCTTATTTTATGTTGTCTTGTAAATGTTGATAGAATGGCTCCCAAGAGGACATCAACATCTGCAGCACCAGCCATGACTTAGGCCGCCATCAAGAAACTAGTTGCTGATAGTGTTGTCGCAGCTCTGGAAGCACAAGCTGCTACCATGGCAAATACTGATAATACCAATAGGAACACCGGACATAGTGGAACTCCTATAGCAAGAAAATGTAGCTACAAAGAGTTTATGAGCTGCCAACCTTTCAATTTCAAAGGTACGGAAGGCGCTGTTGGCCTCATCTGCTGGTTTGAAAGAAATGAATCGGTATTTTCCCGCAGCAACTGTACTGAGGACTACAAAGTGAAATTTGCTACTGGTACTTTAACTGAAGAAGCTTTGTCCTGGTAGAATTCATTCGCCCAGCCTATTAGAATAGAGGAAGCCACAATCACGTGTCCGAATTCAAAAAGCTCTTAATAAAGAAGTATTGTCCCCTAACTGAGATCAAGAAAATGGAAGATAAATTTTACAATCTAACTATAAAAGGGAATGATCTCAAGACTTACATTAGAAGATTCCACGAGTTGGTAGTCTTATGCCCAACTATGGTACCAAATTCTAAGAAACTTATGGAAGTCTTCATCGGGGGATTACCCAGAAGTATTGAAGGAAATGTTACCGCTTCAAAGCCTCAAACATTGGAGGAAGCCATTACCATAACCCAGAGGTTAATGGATCAGGTAACAAAGCACATTTCTGTGCAAGGAACCAATGATCACAAACGAAAGTTTGATGATAGAAGAACCTTCACCAACAATAACTACCAAAAAACCGTAACAACAACAATAACAACCGAAACAATGATAACCACCAACAATAGAATAGAAGGCAAGAAACTATAAGGGTTATGCTACCACCCCAACTGAAAACAATAGGTATGTTGGAAACCTTCCTTTATGTAAAAGATGTAACCTACATCACACAAGACCTTGCACTGTCAAGTGTCAGACTTGCAATAAGGTGGGTCATCAGACCAGGAACTGTAAGAATAAAGGGCCAGCCACTAGAAGCAACCTGCAGCCAGTGTTAGTAACTTGTAATGCATGTAGAGAGAAAGGGCATTACAAAAATTAGTGTTAAAAAAAAATAGTACCCATGGGAGAGCATACATGCTGAGGGACAAAAATGCTCACCAAGATCCAAATGTAGTCACGGGTATGTTCCTTCTAAACCAACATCTAGCTAGAGTATTATTTGATTAAGGAGTTGAATAAACAGTTCGTATCTATATAATCTCTGTTCTCTATGCTTATTATCCACTAATTACACTAGATCCACTATGACATTGAAATGCCGATGGATACCTAGTAGCACTAATACTGTTATCCCCAGGGTTGCACCCCGATTTTGATAAACGAACCCTTCTAAATTAATCTCATACCGATTAAACTTGGTAGTTTCGACATCGTCATTGGTATGGATTGGTTATCCAAGTATCATGCTAGAGTTATCTGTGATGAGAAAGTCGTCCACATTCCCATCAATAGTGAAACTTTGATCATCTGAGGTGATCAAAGTAAAACCCGACTAAGCCTTATATCCTGTATTATAACCAAAAAGTATATATCCAGGGAATGTCAAATTTTCATAGACCAAGTAATAGAGAAGAAGTCAAACGAAAAACAACTAGAAGATATACCAGTAGTCAAAGAATTTCCAGATGTTTTTCCTGAAGACCTACCCGGCCTTCCTCCAGTTCTTCAAGTAGAATTCAAAATCGATTTAATTCCAGGAGCGGCACCAGTAGCCCGAGCACCTTACAGATTAGCTCCTTCAGAAATGCAGGAACTATCTAACCAACTACAAGAGTTAGCAGACCGAGGTTTTATCCAACTAAGTACTTTGCCCTGGGGAGCTCTTGTCTTATATGTTAAAAAGAAAGACGGATCTTTCAGAATGTGTATCGATTACCGGGAGCTGAACAAACTCACCGTAAAGAATCGTTACCCATTACCCAGGATCTATGATTTATTCGACCAGATTCAAGGTTCGAGTGTTTACTAAAAAATTGACTTGAGATCAGGCTGTCACCAACTGAGAGTCAAGGATAAAGATATTCCCAAAACTTCTTTTTAAACACGGTACAGAAACTAAGAATTCCAAGTGATGCCATTTGGTTTAACTAACGCGCCTGCTGTGTTCATGGATCTCATGAACCATATGTGTAAACCATACTTGGATAAATTTATGATAGTATTCATCGATGATATTCTCATCTACTCCCGTAACAAAGAAGAACACGCAGATCACCTGAGAATAATCCTAGAATTACTCAAAAAGGAGAAACTGTATGCCAAGTTCTCCAAATGTAATTTCTGGATCAATATCGTGCAATTTCTCAGGCACGTAATTGACAGTCAAGGAATTCACATTGACCCCGCCAAGATTAAAGCAGTCAAGGATTGGGCATCTCCTACCACACCTACAGAAATACACCAATTCTTAGGACTTGTCGGCTACTATCAGAGATTTATCAAAGATTGCACAGTCTTTGACTGAATTAACCTAGAAAAACAAGAAGTATATCTGGGGAGAAAACCAAGAGTCAGCTTTCCAACTGCTAAAACAAAAATTGTGTAAAGCTCCAATCTTAGCATTACCAGAAAGAAACGATGACTTTGTCATTTATTATGATGCCAATCACACCAAGTTCTGGGATCGGGTGTTGAAAGAAAAGAGAAAAAGTTATTGCATATGCATCTCGACAACTCAAGCCTCATGAAGAGAACTATACCACACATGACCTTGAATTAGGAGTTGTAGTGTTCGCTCTTAAAATTTGGAGACACTATCTGTATAGCACAAAGTGTACTATGTTCACTGATCATAAAATACTTCAGCATATCCGTGATAAAAAAGAGTTGAACATGAGACAACGTCGTTGGTTAGAATTGCTTGCAGATTATGATTATGAGATTCGCTACCATCTTGGAAAGGAAAATGTTGTAGCAGATGCCTTAAGCCGGAAGGAACGAATCAAACCACTCCGAGTTAGAGCATTAGTCATGACCCTTCACCAAAATTACCATCAAAATCCCCGCCCCGGAAGCCTAAACCAAGGCAATCGAAGAAGAGAACATCAAAGCTGAGAAAATTACTAGTAATGGAAAAAGCTATGAAGTAACGACTGAATGGAGACCTGATGTATCAAGAATCAAAGTTGGTTACCACTTTTTGGTAATTTAAGGGATTTAATCATGCATGAATCCCATAATTCGAAGTATTCCATTCACCTAGGTTTTGACAAGATGTATCAGGATCTAAAGAAAGTCTATTGGTAGCCTAACATAAAGGCAACCATCGATGAATATGTTGGCAAGTGTTTAACATGCTCTAGAGTTAAAGCAGAATGTCAGAAGCCATCCGGCTTACTGATACAACCAGAGATTCCTACATGGGAATGGGAAAGAATAACAATGGACTTCATTACAAAACTACCTAAAACCTCAAAAGGACATGACATAATTTGGGTCATTATAGACCGCCTTACCAAATCAGCACATTTCATCCCTACCAGAGAGACATGTAGTATGGAAACCCTTACAAAGTTGTATATAAAGGAAATAGTTTCACGACATGAAGTACCGATATCCACCATATTAGATCATGACTGTCATTTCACATCTAGATTCTAGCAGTCAATGCAGAGTGCCTTGGGTACTTAATTAGACATGAGTATGGCATATAATCCCCAGACAGATGGACAAAGTGAAAGAACCATCCAAACACTAGAAGACATGCTTTGAGCCTGTGTTATAGATTTTAGAAAAGGGTGGGAGAGACACTTACTATTGGTAGAATTTTCCTACAATAACAGTTACCATGCCAGTATTAAGGCAACACCATTTGAGGCACTTTATGGTCGAAAGTGTAGATCACCTATATGCTGGGCCAAAGTTGGAGATATCCAACTCACGAGACCAGAGATAATCCATGAAACAACCGAAAAGATAGTTCAAATTCGACAATGCTTGAAAGCTACAAGAGATCGGCAAAGGAGTTATGCCAATATAAGGTAAAAGCCTTTGGAATTCCAAGTTGGAGATCGTGTTATGTTAAAAGTATCACCTCAAAAAGGTGTTATCCGATTTGGAAAGCAAGGAAAGCTTAACCCCCAGTACATTGGACCATTTAAGATCCTTAAAAGGACACTTGAGCTTCCTGAAGAACTTAGTAAGGTCTATAGTACCTTCCACGTTTCTAATTTAAAGAAATGCCTATCTGACGAATCCCTCATCATTCTAATAAAAGAGCTTCGGCTCGATGACAAAATTAAATTTATGGAAGAACCAATAGAAATTATGGAGCGTGAAATTAAGAAACTAAGACAAAGTCGTATCCCTATAGTCAAAGTAAGATGGAACTCTAAAAGAGGACTAGAATTCACTTGGGAACGTGAAGATCAAATTCGTGCCAAGTATCCACATCTATTTCCAAACATCACTCCAACATCTAACTAAATCTTACTATAACAACCCATAATTTTCATCAGTGTAATTATTCATCTATTATGTTTAATAGAACCATTTTCACGGAAATATTTTTGTTTTATTCCATCCATGATGGAACGTAACTTACATTTCCAAAGTAAACGAGCTCACGCAACCTACCAATGCTAATTTCATCAACGTTTATAGCAAGTAAACGTTATAATATGTCAAGCAGTATGTTTTCAACTCCATTTTTACCATACGTTATCTATTTAACATACTATTCATAATGTTTATTATAAAACAGATTTATACGCTAACATTTATATCAAAACATCTATTACATGTAATGTTTCCATATAATACAAATGTACAATCTAATAAGGCATGTGTACAAGTTATCAATGTATAAAATTCGAAACATGTTTCCCTCCAAAACCCTAGTACAACTCTTTTAAGCTTATGGTACAACCCGATTAAGCACACTATTTAAATAAGCTCCATTTCCCTCCAAATTCTATAGGTTTTTTGTACAACCTTTTTAGCATGAGTTACAAGCTTCCAAAGCACCACATTTAAACTATTTTCCCTCCATTTCACCCCATACTCGTCTTAAAACCCTAACCTTAACCCAAAAACCCTAATGAACCCGATACCACTTAAACTAGTTCAAACCAAGCCAAAACCAAGCTACCACCCTCCACCATGATGCACCACCTTGCCTACCACCTTGTCACCACCCTTGAGCCCTAAGCAAACACCTCATCACCTCCTTGTCACCTACTCATCACCTTGCACCCCAAGTCGAACCACCTTGTCACCTCCTTTGCTATTCGAGCCCTCTCCTCCTCCTAACACCTTTATATGCTAGTCCTAGCTTCTAATAGTCACTCATAGCTAACCCTTGGCCACCACTCCTTCATAGCTTGGCCACTACTCCACACAAACTTGGCCTCCACTCCTATTTTGAGCCTATATATAAACGCATACATGCACACCTTCAAAACTCACCACTAAGCTAAATAATACCTCAAAACTATGTTCTAGCCAAGCTAAGGATGGAGAAAGAAAGGTCTTTAAGCTAGTAGAAACCAATGAATAAGAGAAGAAAGGTTCTTGATTTATCTCCTAAAGATTTTGACCCATATCAAACATTTTGACCCACTTAAGCTCTAGTAAGTCCTACCACTTGTTCTATAAGCTCTTGTTATGTTTTAGATCTTATATAAACTTTGTTTTAACCATGTGATCAAACAAAACTATGTTAGAAATCCTTAAACCAAACAAAAACCTAATCGATCCCTAAATGACCTATTTTGGAAACCCTAAGTCCATGCGAACCCTAATAAGCTAGCTTAATCTTATTCCTATCCTAATAAGCTCCTATCCATCTTTATGATTTCGTAAGATAAGCCTTTAAACCCTAAAGCCATTCATTTGGTTTTCCTAAACGAAACACATGCTTAAAAACCCTAAAAAGCTATTTTTGAAAACCCTATAAGCTGAACTTATAAGCTATTCCTATAAGCTTCTTTATCACTTTTATAAGCTTTGAGACAAATCCCAAAACCTCTAAGCTTTCGGGTTACAATTTCTAAACCAAACGCACCCATTTTGGGTTATTGAGCTCATAAGCTCATTTATATGCTATAAGCTCGTAAAAAGCAACTTATTTTAGCTTATAGTAATAAGCTATAACCTGCAAATTGATTTTGAGATAAAAAATACAAATTATATGGAATTTGGACTAGAAACGCAAATCATTTTATGCATGAGGGATATATATTGTAAATTTTACAACTATTAAACTTTTTGGGCTAAAAAATGTAAATACCCAAAACATGAAACCACAAGGACCTGTTTTGACATACTTGAAAGTTAAGGGTAAAATGTTTTAAAAATATAAATAAGGGCTTAAATTGTAAAATATATATACCAAGGGTATATATTGCCATTTTCAAATTCTTAAGGGTATAAAACGTAATATTTTTACATTTAATAATAAAAATACATTTAAACATTATAAGACTCGATTTCATTAAAAACCCGACACATTTATTGTTCATTCATCGATCAAAAAAATATAAATCAATTCTGTTAAATATTTAACATAATTTATTATCCACTAGCTTTTGAAGAAACTTAAAAAGATAAAATCTTATCATTTAAACTATAACGTATCACGTTACTAGGGAGTTTCATGTGAGGGATTCATTTTTGAGCAAATGTTTTTGACGAGTTGCTAGAGTCGATATAAAGTGTCCAACTCCTCAAACGTATGACCTCTGGATTATGATAGCCCGAACAGTGATACGATATTTACACAAGCTAATAAACCAAAATAATATTTACGTTAAACTTTATGAAATAAAGTTTGAAATATAAACAATCGAACTAAGACTTGACATATTACCCTAGGTTGCGTGACGAAGCCATTTACTTTCATTTGATTTACTTTTGCCATCAATTAGATTTCCCTGTTAAGGTGAGTTTATAGTCTCACCTTTACATGTTTTCTAAACTTTGTGGGGAGATACATGCTATAAACCATGAATACAAGTATTTTCCAACTGTATGCTATCTTGATATATTATTGCCTAAGTTACCTCCATTTGCCAAAAGGCCCTACTATTATGAACTGTTAATTACTTTTCGAATTAAGCGCGAATGCCGTGAATAGATCTATTGGGATTGAACTTCCCCGTCCAGAGTCTGGTATATACATGGCCAGCGGACACATTTCATTTGAGGAATTTTGGGTGTTAGGCAAAGCACCCGCTGGGACAACAAATTATGAATAATTATAGGATATTGGAAATCATAACACAATCAAACGACTAGTTGATTAGCCAAGTTCTAGAGAGAGAACTTTCTAGTAAGAGAAAATGAATTTGTATTATATAAATGATTAACCCACCTCTTCCATGGCATGGAAGAGGCTTATATGGTTACAATAAAACAGGCCATAAGGCCTAGGTAGTGGGCTTACATATTGGGTTTAATACCCAGTCCATTACCGAATGTTATACATTAATTACTTAACTATAAGTAACAATAAAAGGTAGAATACATGGGTGACCGAGTCTTTTTCTAATATCTAACAATCTCCCCCCAAGGGAGGTTACCCCAGAAAATACCAATTTAAGCTTTGTAATCTTGATCTTGTGTTTAGCTCGTAGTCTTTGATTCTTCATGCATTGATTTCTTTGTACATAATGTCATGATCATTGAGCTTAGTTTCATTGATTTGTGTGATCTTTGAGCTTTCTTTGAGATCATCAGCTATAGTAAATCTCTTAATCATCATTGTTGTGGTATTGCCTCCATGTAATGTTGTGACCTTCGGACCGACATGCTTACACTTTTATGGATCATGATAGCACACATTGGAGTTGCAGAAGCTGTGTTGTAGGTCTTTCAGTCATCATGATGTCTTTGATTAGGAACATTAAGTGTGAGCATGGGGTTTTAAATTGACATGTCTCATGCCATCAGCTGCCACCGTCTACCGTTGGGAATTCCTACAAGTATATGTTAGTGATAAACAAACAAATGTGTCTTTGTTCACTTTCGTTGAATAAGGTTGCAAGAACCACGGTTCCCTGTTATTTATTATAAATACTGCCTGTGATAAGGTAGAATTCCAAATAATCTCTTTGACAGGGTTTCGCAGCTGCGCTAGCCGTTCTCAAACCGGAGCATCTTAAAGTAGACAAAGCACGGAGTGAGTGAACCAGTGAATTAAAAATCCACTGATTAATGAAAAATTGATTTGAAAATCAATCGTGTGTCACTAAAAAAAGAGTTTTTTGTGACACATCGACAGTTTTATATCATAAAATCAAATTTCACCAGAAACACATTTTTTTGAAAGATATACACAGTCAATGTGCTCGAAAATCGTTGAGCACATCGAAAGGTTTTTCAAGAACTATTCGTCAATTCACTGCCTGGAACAAGTTTTATTCATAAATAATTGCACCATCGTTGCTTTCCATTTGTCACAAGTTTGATCCATAGTGGATCTCACATGTCACCTACCAAGAGCTTGTTTGATGTTGGCTCTAGAGGGATTTCCATCTTCATTGTGAGTACTTTCGTATCACTCGGATGTTCTGGCAATACCTCGAGGATAATGCGTAGGACTCTTAGAATCTTTACTTGTTGTCACAGTGTGTGATGAACAAGAATAGTTTGTATTAGTGTCCTAACAAGATTTCTAGATGTTCTCATGGCTCTAGACTCTATCGTGCACATTTGGTTTTTAGTAGTCGGAGGCTGGAGCAGAGTGCCACCTTTTCAATATCATCTAACTCGGAGTGAGAGAGATGATAGAAATGAATTGATCTCCGTGAGAAATGAAACAAGTATCTTTTGAGGGATCTTGAGTGGCTAGGGAGGGTTGTGCAGCATATCACTGGGTCCATGATATTTGTCTTCAATGTCAGCAATCAACCATGTGATTCTGACAACATATGTAGTGACCCGGTTTATGCCTAATGTTTAAGGAGGGCTGCTTTCTTTACACCCTTTATCTTAACATTTCTTTTTCATTCTTCAACCCCTTCAGTGCTTACCGAGACTTCATTGCTAGTACCTTGTTGGGTATGTTCCAGTACTAGCTCTATCTTAGTTCGCACTATTCTCTTGTTCTCACATTACTCCTTTTGTAATCATACCTAGGACTTCTACACTAACTAATGGATTGTCCATGTGTAGATCCCTCCGGCTCTGGCGAGATCATGGGAACGAGTACCTAACCTTACTGTAACACCCTCAAATCTGAGCACACAGCGGAATCTTGAATATCCGAGGGCGTTACATTTATGGATCAATAGCACAAGATTCTGAGAACGACTACTAAACGTGTCATTTGAAAAACAAAGATACATTGGATTAACAAAATACTTGTTTGTTACATAAGCCCATGGCTTCAAATTGTTCAACAATATAAATAAAGATTCCGGTTTATAACAATTTTCCTAAAATGTAATAAGACCCCAAATCTTTAGTGTTGACTCTTCAATTATTGACTTCCAATGTATCATCGCACCTCGTGCCTTATTGACCTGAAAAACATGCTTAAAATGTCAACATAAAGTTGATGAATTCATAGGTTTATGTAAATCAATGATAGGACCGCAAGATTTCCAAGTGTATGATTTAGCAACACATGCAAACATCATAAAAAGTGATTACATTTTCCTAAGCTCATGACACCGAAACTTGACATGTATGAATGCAATTAAATTGCCAGTAATTGCCCATGAATGATGTTCTAACCCGAAACATCCCAAATTCGACATGCTATAACATTCGTTCCCAGTGATAGCTAGTCACCCGAACGGGGATTGTCAATCCCGAATAGATCTATCAATAACATTCGCGCTCACACAATGCAGTTCCTAACTACAACTATGCAACTAACAGTCCATGATAATGGGCTCAAAGAGTTATCGCTACTTAGGCAAACACGTAATCGTTGTATAAAATGTACACTTGCGTCCGATTTGTAAATCAAAGCATGTTCTCACCCCAAAGATGTAAATCATTTAAATAACATTAAAACATGAGGCTATGAACTCACCTTAGCAGGTAGTTCTCTGAATGATAATAAATATCCAAGTAAGCAATGAATCACACCGTCAAGTACCTAAGTAAATACGGTCAAGTCTTAGTCTACACATTTAAGCTAACGACTCATTGTATAAACTAAATTCCATTTCAAGTTTATATATACTGTTATCACTTGTGTGGTGGTGCACATGATTATCGTATTTACACTCTCGTTGTTTCTTGAAAAACATGAAATCATCATTTAATAAATTACACTTTATTTCTTAAATTGTTACTTACGCCCGTTAATAATCCGAACATATTTATATTCGATTGTCTCGTTAAACGTTTAATTAATTCCGTCTTGTTCATAAAATACTTTCAAGTATTTTGTTCTACACTTTAACCCTAGGTTTGTAAAATATAAATATTTACACTTCAAACCTTCTAGTTTCAATAATGACATAACTAGTCCTTTAAGTTTACAAAATTGTAATTTAGGTCTTTATAGTTACTACTGGTAGATATAGTCATTCCTACTGGTAGCATATTAGCTACTCCTGATAGAATAATATTGTCATTAGTACTGGTAGTACCGTAATGGTTACTACTGGTAGATATAGTCATTCCTACTGGTAGCATATTAGTTACTCCTGGTAGAATAATATTGTCATTAGTACTGGTAGTACCATAATGGTTACTACTGGTAGATATAGTCATTACTACTGGTAGCATGTTAGTTACTCCTGGTAGAATAATATTGTCATTAGTACTGGTAGTAATATAATGGTTACTACTGATAGATATAGTCATTACTACTGGTAGCATATTAGTTACTCCTGGTAGAATAATATTGTCATTAGTACGGTATGTGCTTAATTACACATACCTTTTATCTTTAAAAACGAGCTAAAATAACCAAAAACGGACTTAAAATGCCA
>BQNB010178248.1:0-12888 GCA_026074375.1 Tanacetum coccineum
GGTAATATCTCCCAATATTTCTTTAATGTCTCTTTGGGTAATATCTTCCAATATCTCTTTAATATCTCTTTGGGTAATATCTCTTAATATCTCTTTAATATCTCTTTGGGTAATATCTCCCAATATCTCTTTAATATCTCTTTGGGTAATATATCCCAATATCTCTTTAATATCTCTTTGGGTAATACCTCCCAATATCTCTTTAATATCTCTTATGTGATTCATGAGTTTAGGGTAATAATATTGTTCTCCATGATAATACTATTCTCTATGATAATACTATTCTCCATGATAATAATGTTCTCCATGATAAATATCCCTACAATACCAATATTTACACTATAACTTGTATTCAACTATTACATTTCAAACCTATGAATTTCACTCAACCTTTGTGTTGACTTTTTAGCATGTTTATCTCAGGTAATTGAGCAAGTTGCGGTACGGAGTGACATGGACTCGAAGATGGCTGAACTATTATCATTCAAACATAATGTTTTAGATTTTGGGACCTACATTTTGTAAAAACTCTGATTATAATGAATGATAACTAAATTTTTCCAATAACGTCTCTTTTAAAGTTGTTTTCTATGATTATGATTGTTGTATCCATGAAGTAATACTCCAGATTAGCTTCCGCTGCTATATTGTAAAAATGGGGGTGTTATATAATATTTGCTCATAACTTTTGCAAATAAAACTTTCAATACAAATTAATTTACAAACTAAACTTATAAATTAATTTCCACTTATATAGGATGTGTACTTCTATTTTTAGTATTATTTCACCAACATATATAATAAATTTGAACCACACATGTCCTTATATTATTCCATAATTTATAAAATACAAACCTAGGTGGTGATTAACATATATATCAAGTATGTAAGCATGTAAATGAATGAATGGAAATGTTAAAGCTTAAATAGACCTTAGAGATGTGTAGTAGGATGATGAATACAAGCTTACACTTAAGCTTAAACCCAATAAATCAAACCCAAGATCAAAACCCTAATGAAAACCCTAACTTTCTTCTTGCTTACAACCCTTGTTAATCCAAAACCCAAGCTTCAAAATCAAACCCTAACACCTTAGATATGCCTACTAGCAATGCTTGACACTTTTACCCTTGTAGAACCAAAACTATATGAAACCCTAAATGATAAAAAGTGAGTCGTGGGTTTTTGTTTTAGAGGAGAGAGTTTTGTGAGTTTTGATAGTGAATTATGATAGTGTAAGTGTTTATGAACCTAAGACTTTCTATATATAGCAACTAGTATGGTCAATACTAACTTAAACCAAACCATGGGGTGTAGTGGTAAAGGTACAAGTTTACAAAGACCTCTCCTCCTCCCAATACACAAGGAAAGGCCAAAGATGGGTTTAAGGTACCATGATGTGCCATTTTCTAGTAATATGGGATTTAGGGTACATACGTGTAAGGTTACAATTAGGAATGAATCACTTAGTGGAGATTTTTGTGTTTTAATTTGTGTATGATGCTTGGATCTAGTTCTAGTGATTATAGGAGTAGATATTTATTTAGTTTTTATGTATTGGGTATAATGGTGGGTATTTGTTTGAGTATAGATAGGTATAGGAGCTTTCGGGTACGCCTAAATGTAATTTATGGCGAAACGTAAGCGTTTTACGTAACAAATAAAATAAAATAGGAAAAGTTATAAATTATACTCTTAATAATTATATAACACTTGCTTGACGTAAACTTTTACTTGTTTGATGTCCGTTTACGTTGAATGTTGATTTTTAGTTTACGCGATTTAGCTAAATGTTGAAAATTAAAAGTAAACGCGCAAAAGTTTAAAATAAATAATTGGATATTTATTGACGTACAATGATGTGAAAATGCAGATTGTTACAATTAAACCTGGTACATGTTAATTGAAACCAGTATGTTGTTATTCATTCTTTTAGCATCTGCTATGACGTTAGTGTCTAAATCAAACACCCTACTAGTAAATCAAACAAGTGTTTATAATTCCATCATTCACGTGCTGTAAAATGTTAGAACCTACGATAGTAAACTAGAGCTCATTTCTTATTCAAGCCAAATCGGTCAAACTAGAAATGCTTGCCGAAACATGCCAAATGGGTTGAAGTTTGCTCAAAATCTGTTTACGAATCTGTATTGCAATAGTTTTGTTTTTAATAATCATGATAGTACTTCGTTACTCATTAAGTATTTTATATATGGGCAAAAGGTAAAAGTGTGTTGTGCTCCATCCAACCTATACTAGAAATGAGCCATTTGACCATTTCAACTTAGTGAAAGTTAAGGGAAAAACCTATAATAAAACAATACAAGTTCTGGTCCTTGGGTCAATATAATATTATAAGTATGTATTGTACCATTTAGGACACAAGTTTACTTAAACTTCGTATTCTTTCATAATTTATTTTTGCACCGTCTTAGTTTGTTTGGAGGTTGCATTTTATGGTCGATATAAGAAATATAGAAGGGTGTTCATATGTGTTTTATGGTTGATACAAATATATAGAAAAGTGTGCATATGTGTTTCATAGTTGATATAAAATTAATAGAAGGGTATACATATGTGTTTTTAAGTTAATATAAAATTAATTAAAGGGTGCATATATGTTTTAAGGTTATTTTAATGTAAAAGAAATGGCGTTTTGATTTTAGTTAAACATGTTATGGGTTTTTTTAGCTTAAGTTTGTATTAATGTGTGATCATCAAGTATGCTAATATCCATACAAATTTAAAAGAGGATAATCTAAGAGAATTTTATAATATAGATTAACAACTATCATCTTTTAGTAATTTGTCGTATTTGATTTCAAATATCACCGAGTCTAAATGATATACCAGTCATGATTAGTACACTAACATGGCTATTATAAGTATAGATTCATTTGATTATCATGGGTCACGAGTTATAGTTCACACATATATGTTTTTGTATATGGCTTATTCTATCAACTAGTTTTACAATTAATTTAACAAGGCATAATTTGATAAAACTAGTTTTTTTATATATTGGTTTCAGGGGATGACTAAATCATAGGAATGACGGTGTCTGATGAAAATGATCAATGGATGCACCCTTACTTTTATATAGCGTGCACAAATGTTTTCGAAGCTGTACTTATATGTTCTCGAAGCTGTGCATATATGTTCTCGAAGCTGTGCACATTTATATTTAAAAATATACATTTATATTTGGATTGTATTTCATTTGATATCAAATTTTATGTACTGTATTTATATTTATGTTTTTGCTTTCTTATAAATTTAAAGATTAAATGTACATATTTATATTTTTTGTGTAAATTTTTGAAATAATGTACACTAGAAACATATGTGCAATAATCAATTAAAAAAACAAGTTTCATGGCTAAACAATTGTATAAAATAAAAAAAACATATATGCACCTCATTTTTTTGAAATATATTTGCTGAAAAAAATTAAAAAATAAAAAAATAATTATGAAAAAAATTAAAAAATAAAAAGATATAAAAATTAATTCTGGAAATTTAAGGCTTAATAAAAACGGTTTTTTTAAATTCAAAAAGAAAGTGAAAATGTGTTTTACTATTTTACCCTTTCGAATTAGATAAAATGATTTAATAATACTAAATTCTTATTGGTCAAAAGTTGGTTCTGTAGGTTCTGCAAAGAACGGTCCCCTATATATATATATATATATATATATATATATATATATATATATAGAGGAAGGTTAAAATAAAAAGACAAATATTCGTGAGAAGGAAAAAAAAAACTTTTTTTAAAAAAAGTTTCTCCAGAAAAATTCTAAAAAAAAAATCCATTAAATCAAGTATGTTGGTGCATAACAACTTTTGTAAAAGAAGTTTTCTAAGTTTGAGTTTTTATAACGTTTTTAATGCGCAAAAAAAGAAATTTTAGATGCACAAAGAAAAATTTTGATACACAAGATTTTTATCGACTTGTTTATAGTTTGATGCGCAATAAAATTTTGATGCAAAAAGTCAAAAAAAATGCAAAAAGTCTAAAGAATTTGGTAAAAAAAAGAATTTTTTTATGCACAAAAACCGATTTAAAGCGAGCAAAACGTTTTTTTTAATAAATTTTTTTCGGCAAAACTATCCACTTAAAAAAAAACTTCCTTTACAACTTTTTCATGCATCAACATATACGATCTTGTGGAATTTTTTCAGTATTTTTTGAGAACTTAAAAAAAAAATATCCTTCTCACGAATATTTGTCTTTTTATTTAATCTTTATCATATATATAAAATATTATAAATATACTGTATATATTATATATATACTAAGAATCCCGGATCGATTGAGAAGGTTTTTATTTTGAGAAGATTGAGAAGGTTTTCAAAAATGATAGATTTTTAACTTTGATTCAAGTTTTTCAAGCGTAAAACTCATTTTAATGTGATTATAATTCAAAATGTGTAAAAAAAATTCGAATCAATGTTAAAAAATCTCTCATTTTTGCAATATAAGTAAAATACTGATAGGTATTCGTAACTAAATTTTAAGGAATCATTAACATAACTCATTTAAGTCAATGATTTGTGAATCAAATTTGTGATTTATAGCTTTGATTCACTATTAAATAATGTTTACTTGTGAATCAAATCAAAAAATATGAATCAATTTGCTCAAACGTAGATTTCTCAATCTTCTCAAAATAAAAACCTTCTCAACGGAACCGGAGCCTATATATATATATATATATATATATATATATATATAGAGGAAGGTTAAAATAAAAAGACAAATATTCGTGAGAAGGATAAAAAGAAAACTTTTTTTAAAAAAGTTCTTGAAAAATTCCAAAAAAATTCTATTAAATCAGGTATGTTGGTGCATAAAACTTTTGTAAAAGAAGTTTTTCTAATTTTGAGTTTTTATACGTCTTTTAATGCGAAAAAAAAGAAATTTTGATGCACAAAAAAATTTTATGCACAAATTTTTCGACTTGTTATAGTTTGATGCAAAATAAAATTTTGATGCAAAAAGTCAAAAGAAGTTGGGTACAAAAACGAATTTTTGATGCACAAAAAACCGATTTAATGCACGAACGTTTTTTTTAATAAATTTTTTTCGGCAAAACTATCCACTTTTAGAAAAACTTCCTTTACAACTTTTTCATGCATCATCATTATACGAATCTATTGTGGAATTTCTTTCTGTATTTTTTGGTGAGAACTTAAAAAAAAATTCCTTCTCACGAATATTTGTCTTTTATTTATCTTTATTCATATATATATTATTATTATTATATATATATATATATATATATATATATAGAATCCGGATCGATTGAGAAGGTTTTTATTTTGAGAAGATTGAGAAGGTTTTCAAAAATGATAGATTTTTAACTTTGATTCAAGTTTTTTCAAGCGTAAAATACTCATTTTATGTGATAATTAATTCAAAATGTGTAAAAAAAATCTCGAATCAATGTTAAAAAAAATCTCTCTCGGTTTTGGCAATATTAAGTAAAATACTGAATCTTCTATACAAATTTAATGGAATCATTACCATAACTCGATTTTAGCAATGATTTGTGAATCAATTTGTGATTTTATTGCTTTGATTCACTATAAATGATGTTTACTCTGTGAATCAAATCAAAAAAATATGAATCAATTTGTTCAAATAGTAGATTTATCAATCTTATCAATATAACCTTCTCAAACGGAAACCGGAGCCTATATATATATATATATATATATATATATAGAGAGGAGAGACGTGGAAGGTTAAAATAAAGACAAATATTCATTGTGAAAGGTTAAAAAGAAACTTTTTTTAAAAAAGTTCTCGGAAAAAATCAAAAAATTCCATTAAATCAAGTATTGTTGGTGCATAAACTTTTGTAAAAGAAGTTTTCTAATTTTGATGTTTTTTTATACGTTTTTTTAAAGCGCAAAAAAAGTAATTTTGATGCCAAATTTTTCGACTTGTTATAGTTTGATGCGCAAATAAAATTTGATGCAATAAGTCAAAAAAGTTGGGTACAAAAACGAATTTTTTGATGCACAAAAAACCAGATTTAATGCACAAACGTTTTTTTCATAATTTTTTCGGCAAAACTATCCACTTTTTAGAAAAAACTTCCTTTAAACTGTTTCATGCACCAACATACATGATTTTGTGGAATTTTTTTAGAATTTTTTGAGAACTTAAAAAAAAATCTTTTTATCCTTCTCACGAATATTTGTTTTTTTTATTTTAACCTTCTTCTATATATATATATATATATATATATATATATATATATATATATATATATATACATATATATATATATATATATAGTGAGATTTTCAATACAGAATCACTTTTTTATACAGAACCAAATCTAAGCCTTTCATTTATTTGATCAATGGTTAAAAAGAGTTGTGGCACTAATGTAAATAGATAAAAGCTCTAAATTATATCCTGTAATATAAAGAAGGACATTTTGGTAATTTTATAACTCCTAAAATAATGGATCCTCTCCAACCCACGCTTTTTAACCTAGGAACATCCCCTCATTCATAATAAAAATCCCAGGCGCCACCCTCTACAACCCACATCCAGATTTAATTGTTTTTTGAGTGATTCTTATGTCCTTAATATGAACCGTGGTATGTGGTGTTACATAGGACGTGGAGCGAAGACTTAACCGTCTTCCGTTTGCTTGTGTTGTGACATGTTTATGGCTGCTGTGAAGAAAGATCAGGCCAATCTCAGGAAGAAGGTTATGTCTGTTGTCGTTGTTAGGCAGAGGAAGCCATTGCGATGAAAAGGAGATGTTTTTATGTACTTCGAACGTACGCATTTGATTCCTTTTATTTACTTGTATATTTGATTTAGTTGGTTTTTAAAAATAAACATGTTGGCTTGGCTACTATAAATGATATGGTGACTGTAGGTCTTTATGAAAATCAAATCATTGTTTTAATAAGTTTCATGTTTTGGATATGTTGGTTCTTTTGATAGGGTTAGTATTTTTAACTAAAAGTTATGATGAGAGATTACTAGAATTTGAACTCTTTTTATAATCGATTGCGCCGTCACCACTTCCAACGATTTAATAACCAACAAACTAATATAAAGGACAGCGGCGAAGGCGGTTGAACGAACAGGACGCTGATGGCAGTGGCGACTGAGATGAGGGTGGGCTATCCTTTCCAGGTATTTATCTTTCATTGTGAATGTTGTTAAACCATTACGTCAAAATTGAAAAGAGTCATGAATATGTGTGTAGGTACCGATTCTGAACATGGACCCATACATGAAATACTTTTTTTATTTAAATAAAATTATTTATTGATATTAAATTTCTATTGGTTCAAAAGTGGTTCTGTAGGTTCTGTAGGTTCTGTACAAAAAAATGGTTCTGTGTTGAATGGTCCCCTATATATATATATATATATATACATATATATATATATACATATATATATATATACATATATATATATATACATATATATATTTTACAAGTCCACTTTTAATGTTTTTAATGAGGTCTCATATACAGTAATTTTTCTTTTGAACGTATATACTGTAATTCGATTACGTTGGAATCACTAGTTTTATTTGAATGCATATACAAATAGATTGGTGATGTATGTTTTCTGAATATGCAGTTAAAGCAAGACTAAGTGCCTACAAAAATGTGCAGCGTGCATATATGCTCTAGTGAATTTGACGAGAAAGTGTAACGTGCACATATGTTCCGAAAGGGTACTCATATGTTCTAACGAATTTGATGAGAAAGTGAAGCATGCACGATGTTCTTGGAAGGATACTCATATGTTCTTTGAAGAGTGCACACATATGTTCTTGGAAGACGGCCATATATGTAGATGGCTCAATTCTATGAAAGACGATGTGCGAAGATGATTTATGAATGCATTTGTTTTTAAAAAGGCGTGCACATATGTTCTCGAAAGGCGTGCATATATGTTTTTAGAAGATGTGTATATATGTTATAATAATTTTGATAATACTTTTGTTTTGAATTGTATTTTATTTAATATCAAACAAAAATAATGATATTTATGTTCTTGATTTGTTAATTTAGAGGGGTTGTTATTAGCAAAACTCTTAATTTTAAACTAGTTTAAAAGCCCGTGAGATTCTCAAATGTTTTGAAAATGGTTAGTTTAGCCACTTAGTAGATAAATATTTTTGTAGGACTCTGAAATAAGAGAAAATAATGGTTTGAGCGAAAAAATCGGGCATAAATCGGACAAAAATAGGCTAAATCGGCCAACTCAGTTTCGGATAAAAATCGACCAAATCGGGAATTAATCGGCCAAGTCGGACAAAAATTGGCTAAATCGGGCATATATTTTCAAAATTTTATAATTATATATATGAAAAGTCCAATTTGATTAATCTCCGCCTAACCGATTAATCGTTAGGTGATACCCGGCCGCCTAGCTAGCGCCTAGCGATTTTTGCAACCTTCATCTAAATCGTCAAAGTTAGGGGTGTGCACGGTTCGGTTTGGGTCGTTTTTTGGATAAAACCGAAACCGAACCGAAATATTCGGTTTTTATAAAACCAAAAACCGAAACCGCTCGGTTTTTGTCGGTTCGATTTTTTCGGTTTCTCGGTTTTTGCATTTCGGTTTTTCGGTTTCAAACCGTTTAAATTTGGTTTTTGCTAATTTATATTAATAAACTTGTTTTACGTAGAAAATTGGTTATTTTTTAAATTTTTTTGTCAATATGAGCCTAATAATGTTTACACAAAATTTTACAATTATACACATATAAATGAGAGACACACACATGCATGTGAAAATACACATAGTATGATCATTGTCATTGTAACGATATATTGTCAAGTAAACACACGTACACGACAAATATATATATAAACATTAAGATAATATATATTATAATAATTTCATCCATAAAATAAATATAAATTAGAAAATTTTAGTTATCATTTATTTATTTATATTATATTAATTATATATTATTATAAAACTGGTTTTTACTGTTTAGTTTTTTACTGTTTGGTTTTTGAAAAATTAAAAACCGAACCATCGGTTTTTAGTTTCCATCGGTTTTTTTGGTTTTCGGTTTTTTCGGTTTCTTCTGCTAACCCCTAGGTCCCCTATATAAATTCGGTTTTCGTTTCTGATTGCCAAACTCATATCCAACCCAGGAACCGAATTAGTAGTTCGGTTCGGTTCGGTTTTGACAAATTCGATTCGGTTATTTTCGGTTCGATTTCGGTTTTCGGTTTATTCGGGTTTTTCGGATTTTCGGTTTTTTTGCTCACCCATGTGTTTATGTGGAGGCTTTCCTTGGACCGACTCCCTCATAGATTGAATCTCTCTTCGCGTGTAATGATTTTCCCGCCATCTATAGTCCTTCTTGCAATGCCAATGTTGAATCTGCTAATCTCATTGTTTTCTTTCGATTGTGACAATGCTACCTGATATTGTGGAAGCTCGTTTTTAGATGGTGTGATATTCTTTTTTTTTTTCAAGCTTCTTCTTGGGATTCTTTCAATTGATTGGACATCTCTTGGTAGCTTTCTAAAGTGAAAAAAACATGTCTATGTTAATACTAAATTCGTTCCTTTGGTGGCTTTAGGAGATACGAAGATATGCGTCACGTTAACTCTCAACCGTGAGGAAAAGTGATCTATTCGATAATGTTCGTCATTCTCTTTTTTTTATTTTCGTGGCTTCACAATAGGGACATATGGAATTATCTTGAAATGACTGGCTATGTAGCCCATTTCGAACATGCGTAATGGCATGAGTTAGAGCTGCTTCTTTTGTTTTTTTCTGAAGCTGGCGTTCAAGTTCGCTGGGTTAGGCGTACCTTACTGCCAAGGTTATTTCGTTGGCATCTTCCGTACGGTTTTTGAAGTGATAGTTCTTCTTTTCATCCTTCTCTCTGGAACTTTTTTTGGGGTTTTCATCAAAATCAACCCCGAAGTGAAAACGGTGCTCGGCCTCCGGGATGGGAGGGTTTTTCTTTTGCCGAAGTGAAACCCGATCACGTCGACCTTCGTGTCAAAAGTTTTTTCATCCCTTTTGATTCCCTCGCAGTTAAAGCCTCGAGATTTTACCATTTTTTGATGTTATGTAATTCTTTTTGTTGACTCTATTGTACTTTAAGTTTTTAGCGTCTTGCTAGACTCTTTTTTATGTATATTCCATCTTTGCCGTTCAAAAAAAAACTAGAAGGTGATCAACCGCCATATTAGCGCTTATTCAGTTATTTGTGTGTTGGAAATTTATCAACATATGGTCTATCATACGAAACACTGTTTAGTGAAGCTTTAGTGCGGCCGAATTTTACGTTTTTAACGTGGCTCGATTACTGGTAAATTGTATGGTGTCTCCTTGTGATTGTTTTGCGCAAATTGATGAGATCTCATGCTGCAATTTGCTTTCCTTGTTTACAGTAGTAAATTACTGTGATTACCTTTTTCTTCAGCAAATATGACTTCTAAGTAGCTAGTACTAACAGGTATGTTTTAGATTGTTACAAATAACTTTAAAATATTAAAAATCAAACAATCCAAAGACTATACAGAAAGTAAAACTAATGCAAGCGCATAAAAAAAGTCGGTGTTTAATCTAAACATGTAAAAATAAAAGGGGTTGAACATTCCACATCGAGCTTTGAAGGAAAATAGCAAGACAAATGTTATTATAAATAAGGAGGGTAACGTAGTAGTTAGGGCCGTCCCGGGGATTTTGGGTGCCCAGGGCCGTGACCTTCTTAAAAAATATGCGTAGTAACCGTTATCGATGCTAAAAAATGCCCCCTTCAAAAAAAATATATGCGAGTAATATATGCGAGTAAAACAACCGTTATCCGTAATGAGAACAACCCTGGCAATATGAAAGTCTCAATAAAAAAATGCAAATAAAAAAAGTAAAAGTTTTGCTATAATAGCCCAAACAATAGATGTGTAAACCAAATCACAGTTCCTCTTTTCCGATCCATATCAAAACTTTTGTCAAAACCATCGTCTGTTTTATTTGTGGGACACCAGGACTTATTTATACTCGACATATAGCAAATAATAGTAACATTCTTTTATTGAACTCTAAACAAGCAAAGATATTCGCGCGTTGCTGCGAACGTTAATTTTTCGCGCGTTGTTGCGGGGCGTTAATTTATTATTTTTTTTTAATTTTTTTTTTTTTTTCGCAGCGTTTTTTTATGATTAATAGTGAAGTATATTTTTTCCTGTGCTTTACTAGCGGATCATTAATTTTTCGCGAAAATTAGCGTTGTTGCGTGACATTAATCCCTTTTTTTTCCTTTAATTTTTGTGCGAGTTTATTTTTTGTCGGTCTCATATTTAATAGTGGCGGGCTTACTTTTTCAGTATCGTGTTTGTAGTTTTTTTATTGTCTTACGCGGTTGCGAGGCGTTTATTTTTTTTTATTATAATTATTATTATTTTTGGCAAAATAATTTTTATGGTCTCATGGTGTAAAATAGACACTGTTAAAGTCAATTCGAAATGTTTTACCGCGAGTATTTTTTTTATCGGAATGCGTCGTACTTTTGTAACATTTTTCCTCCTCTTTTTGTCCAACAATTTAAAAAAAAACTAATTGGGCCGGCCAAATTTTTGGGCTTCTTTTTGGCCCAGCACTGTAGCACTGTAGCTACAGTGCTTAAAATGAATAGTAAGTCAACACTTCTCAAATGATAATATATATAATAAGGCCAGTCAAGTATGTATATGAGCCAGGCTTTTGGAAAATTTGGTGCCCTTCCAAGTGATTGGGCCCCTGTGCCATGGCCCATGTTTCCCTTGCCCACATCCAGGCATGCATGACAACTTATGAAGTACAAAGGTTAATAAGCAATATGCAAGACCCGTAGCTATATGGTGTCGAGTGCCACTTGGAGTTCCCCCAAACACTTCAGTAGGAAATAATAGACAATACATCTTAGTGAAGTGTTCGGAGGATCTCTGAGTGATACTTGACGTTTCCTTTCATTTTTATTCACTTAAACTGGTTTAAAGTGTTTAATGAATAAACAAGCCACATATTTCAGGTATATATAGGAAAAAAACATGACGGAAGTGTCTCATTAGTGAACATGGATACATCAGCAGCTTGAACATTGTTAGTACAAAAAGCGTTATGGGTTGACAAGATGAATCTAGGTGATTGTTCGGTAGGCCCAATAAAAGAGATCATGTACTAAATCAAGTGAGTGAAATGAGTTCATGCACAATCAAAGGTAAACCGTTAGTCTTACCGTGAGGACGGACCCCACGATTGGACTCCAGCGTGAGAGTAAGTACACATATTTGTCAGAGAAGTGTCAGAGTATGTGTGTGAAATATGATTAGAGAATTGTACCTTGTGGAGTGTGAGAGTATCCCCTTTTATAGGTGAGTCAAATAATAGGTTTTCCTATTATTTCGCTTAGGTTTGTTGGGCCGAAGTGGGACCCTTGTCGGGCAAGGATCCGCTTGTAATCGTGTCTTGCGGATATGGGTTTAACTAGCGGACTTCCGCTTGCCCTGCGGAAGTATCCTTCGAAAACCCCTTGTCCGTCTTGTCACTTCCGTACCATCGCCAGTTTGGCTTGGGCTTATTTTGGTCCATCGTGTTGGTTGTCTTATTGGGCTTGGGCCCATATGTGATTTATGTAAGCCAGAGGCCCAGAAGCCCGCTTTACATGTGATGTTTATGTAGTCCAGGCCCAAAGGCTACGTAATATACGTCATCAAGTCCCCTAGTCTAGTATGCATATTGCATGCGATTTTTTGGCATGCAGTAGGTATTTACTAGACTCATGTTCCGGTATCGTCTTTTTTTTCCTTTCGCAAATTAATTTCTCTGTGACGTTTCTCTTTACTTGTTAAGTGAGATGTGGGTAACGTGGCCTCTTTGT
>BQNB010178249.1:548-12888 GCA_026074375.1 Tanacetum coccineum
CAGAAGGATGCAAAAATCAAAAAGAAAAATAATCTAATAGAGAGTATTTTGTTATGTCACCAATCTCTGGCAAAGAAAGGAAAAAAAATCTACTCGTGTTTATTTAATTTTCCTCATGAAATCTTTGTATACGATATTTTTTTGGTTGTATTCTCAACCATGTCTTCTTGTCGTCCTGTTAGCCTTTAGAATTATCAAACTCAAACATATAATGTAACGGTCATTAATGTAAGTGTCGGTCAATACGTGATAGGGACTTTGTATTGTAAGTAGTAGACTAGTCGGGATGACGGGGTTGGACTTTAATATAATATTGTCCATGTTTGGGGCAAAAGCCCAATCAAAGCCAAGTCCGGCCCAATTAGAAAGCTCATAAACCTAATCCATTACATGGCACTATATATAACCCTCCTAGTATGTTAGGAGGTGTTGGTTTCATTTGGTAAGAAAGTGTTTCCTTCCACCTCCCTCTTGTCTCTACATTTCTCTCTTTCTCTCTCTACATCTCTCTTTCTCTCTCTAAAAGATGATTAGCACTTGATCTTGTGATATAGATTAGAAAACTCAGGATAACAAGTGGTATCTGAGCCACGGGGTGAATTTGTTTGTGTTCTTTTTCGTTCATTTTTTATTGTTTAGATCTACACGTCTCGTTACACTTTTTAACATGAAAAACGCATCAAAAACCTTTATTTAAATGTTTAATCATTGCAAGCTTAGATTTTTATTGTTCCTTAACGTGTTTAGAACAAAATATAATCGAAAAGGTTTGATCTTGAAAGTTAAAATCGTTGCTTTTTGAAGTTTTTTTTTTTGATTGTGCATGTTTCGAAAATAAATACGCGTTTAAGCAGTGTACTTTATGCGACTTTAAAGAAGCGAGTATACAGATTTCATGCGAGTTTAAAACTCACACATTTCATGCGAGTTTAGTTCGAAATTTTATGCGAGTATACAGGTTATATGCGAGTCTAACCTCAAAAACTTATGCGAGTTAAGGATTTGAATCAAGCGAGTTTAAGTTGCTTGTATACATGCGAGTGTAAACATATTTTTATGCTAGTTTGGATGCGAGTTTAGCTCGAACACATTGAGTCTAACAAAGGTTTTGATAACATCAAATAGTTATACTTTTTAATATCAATTTCCTTTATAAAAATGCTCATAATTGTTATATTTCTATGAAAATATGTACTTAATTGTTTCATGTTTCGTTTTTAGGGAAATATGAGCATTGGAATAGAAATATGCGGAAATGGAAGGGTGCGTAAAAAAATATGCATAAGTGACTGGTTTAGAAGATAGTTGTTGCCTAGTTGGTTAGCTGAAACTAAACAGTAACCCACTTTCAGCCCGGCCCAAATATTTCTAGTCAAGTTCATAGTTACGGCGTAGTTAACCCGTTGGGGTTACGTCGTAACAAAGGGTGAAAATCTTTCAGGGAGTTACTACGGCGTAACTCATGCCTTTGAGTTACGCCGTAACTATGTCAAGCTTTTGAAGATATACGTGTAATATGGGAGTTACGATGTAACTCCTCATTTAGGGTTACGTCGTAGTTGGATCAAGCCTAAAAATACAAGCCCTAATTTTGCTTATTTCGTCATTCTCTCCACTGAAGACTCGGAAGGGACAACTAGGGCTTAATTGTAAGGGGTTTTCCAACTCTATTCACCATCATTCCAAGGGAGGATTCGCTTTAATCATTACTTGTATTATTCATTCATCATGTATTTGTAAGAACTATAATGTTTAATCAATCTAAGATTTCCTTTATTATGATTTCTTCAAATTTCAATATGAGTGGCTAAGCACTTTTAACGCTAGCCTAGTTATGTATTTATTATTGTGTTGATATATATGTCTTAGTCTAATCATCGTTTTTATTGATATTCTAATTGCTTGTTGATCGATCCTCGCGTTTTGGTAGTGCTAAGGCTAGTGTAGATCCATTTAGCTATTGAGTAAGCGTGAACAGTTAAAAGGTAGTCTATTAGGTTACAAAAGATATGATGGCATATATTTCGAGTGTAAGGGTTGCCCATACCACCATCCACATTAGATTAGGCACTTATAAAGCATGAGAAATCCTTTTAGGTAGAATTAATGTCGAGTAGTAGGATAGTCGACATTAGACAAGTCTTTAGGATAGTTGGGGGTTTAATGACTATGACTTAGAGCCTGATTTCCGTGAGCAACGAGATTGAGATCATAGAAAGTATAGGTTAGGTTGCGAATACAACTCAGGCCTAATGATATTAGAACCACCATATAAAACGGGAATTAGACATTGCACTAGGAAATAAAATCTTCACATTTTTAAAGAAGTAACTAGGTTAGTACGCCTTTCTCCCTTGATCAAGTCTTTCATTTCTTTTTCCGCATTATTTATTGCATTCTTAAAATCAAACCAACTATTAAAAACGTGACAATTCAAGTTAAAAGACCAAAACACTTAGCTCTAGGGACGACCTCGAATTTATCAAAACCTACACTATACACGATCGGTTCTCTGCCCGTTAGTGCGTGGTAGACCATAGATAGACGAGTTTTATAAATTTAAAACTTGGTAATTAAATTAAAAGAAAATATGCATCAAGTTTTTTCTAAAGGCAGTTGGTAATTATTGAACGTTTCTCTATTACCCCAACTATAATTTGTGGCTACACCAACAAACTATGGTGTACTATTCGACTCTCATCAGTCGACTATACTATGTAACTATCTAGACTCTCATTGGGAGAGTTCTATGTATCCATGGATGTCTAACACCATATGCCTGATATCTTTTTATATACTAGAGATATCAAGGCTTACATAAGAAGATAAGAACAAATAATATCTTTTAAACATTTAAGAATATCTTCTGTATCTTCTGTATCTTTATCATTATAAGGAGATCTTCTAATATCTTCATCTTTATCTTCATGTGCTCCACCAGTTTGAAGATTTCTTTTATTACAATTTTAGTCATTTTGTTTCATTCTTTTATTCACTTTGTCTCATCAAATCAAGAATCCCAACAATCTTCTCCTATTTGATGATGACAAAACAAACAAAGTCTCGTACGAACTTCATCATAAAGCCAAAGCTTCCCCTGAAGTTGAGATGTAATCATCTCCCTGAATGAAACAAAATCAAGATCTCCTTGAACATGCCACCACACATAAATAAGCTGCAAATCATATCTCTGTAGTCTTCTTTCCTTCTTTGTAATCATCGAATATGGGTCTTCTTGTAGATATGCAACTTGGATCATAACAGCTACAAACCATATACCACAACTACTAATCCAGCCTTTCAATACTCAAAATACCCGCCATGAAGCATAATACGATAAATGACTTTGAGCAGTAGAAATATAAACTAGCAGTAGTAATAAAGATCAACAGTAGTAATGAAACACTTCCCCTCAAGTGGTGCATGTAGATGGTTAAACATTTAATCAATAAGCTTCCCCTGAAACCCATATGTTTACCATATCTTGAATCTCGAACTCTGTAGGCCTCAATGTAGTGATCACTGATGAAGGAGAAACCGAGTATAACGAATTTGATGAAGCAGAAGTTTAATTCACAACTTGTCGTCTTTGTCTTGCACTATCCAGTGACGTTCGAAACTTATAATAAAATCTGTGAAATATAAGTAGACCGCAACCTTTGACAAAAATATCTTCTTCTATGAGACCATACTAAGTGATAGCAAATGTGAGGCATTGAGCACAATAAGAAAAATACAACTCATTTGCTAGATTTTGACAGTCTTCGTCAACCATAGTACGCACGAACAGTTATCTTTAATGTCATAGCTTGCAAACTCTCTTTTAATATATGATAAGGACAAGGCCACCTGTGAAACCTAACTAAACAGCAAATAAGCAATAATCAATGTCTTTCTTAATCACATTTTTCAAATAATATCCAAACCAGCCATACTATTAATTAGAAAAAACTATTTTAAAAAATAGTTCTGTAGAGATCCAAATTCCATCCAAAAATCCAAGTACTGTCTGATATACGATGTAACCACAGTTTTAACCTCATTATCTCGGAGAACATTAGCATTACAAACACTTTTTCTCGAATGAAGCAAGCAGTACAAATATCAACAAAACAATACCTTCTTTTGCTTCTTAGTTCAATAGCAGTAGTAAATAATCCCAAACATTAAGTAAGAAAGCCAGCCAAATAGTAGTATTCATACCATATACCTGTTTAAAATACTTGGGCAGCATTAACATGTACGAAAATCCTAAACCAGTTTTATCTCTAGCACTCAATTGACTGTTAAGTATTTTCTCAAGATTCCTTGGTCGCTTCTTCCCCCCATTTTGCAATATTATCTTTTAACTTCTTCTTTTCCTTAACAACCTTTCTTAATTTCAGATTTAAGTTGTTAATTTTTATTTCTATACATTTAAGCTCATAGTTTTTGAAATCATTATTCGCCACCCAAGTTCAATTTCATTCCTTTTCATGATCCATGAATCCTAGATTCTAGAGACTCTAAGGTTTCATACCCTTGATTTCTAGTTTTGCTATGTGTTATGGTTTTTCTATTTCAGTATCATAGTTCTTTTTGAAAAGAGTTTTAAATGATTAATGACATTGTTTAGAACATTTTGTACTCACTGCAGTAAGAACTTGATGAGCTTGAAGAGGAGATTGCCATGAAAGCATAGTTGACTGGTTCTACTTCAAAATCATTGCTCCAGTCATAGCCTCCTAGACCATCTTGTTGAGCCACCAGTGCCTGTGATGAAGATTCATTTGTTGGTGCATTGCTCTTGCTATTGTCACCATAAGATCTTCTCCCTTGATTCCTTCCAGATCTGCATTCTCTAGCAAAGTGCCCTTTTCTGTGACAGTTGTAGCACTCAATCTTTGACTTATAAAAAAAACAGGTCGTTTTTCTTTGAAGTCCAAATTCCTTTATGTCATCTGAATGAACTTCTTTACTCTGACAGTCAACATTGCCACCTGCCATCGAAGATCCAATTCCTCCAAGTCATCTCCATCCATCTGCTAAAAATCCTCATTCTCAAGTTGAGGACTGGTTGTTGGTTGTGCAAAGAAAGAGTAAGCTACATCATGAGCACATGAAGTAGATGGAACTTGATTAATTCCACCAGCAGTACTAACTCCAAAATCTCAATGGCTTTATAAGTCCTAACTTCATTTACGTACTGCTAGTATTTCTCAGAGGAGAGAAAAAGCCAAAAATTTGATTAAGCAGGAGTTGGAACCTGAAGACCTTTTCAACTCATCTTCATAAACCCTAAGATTGTTGTAAAGGTCATCAATGTCAATCTCATCAATGTCTGGATTATTTCTCATGATTAGTGCAATTTGATTCCATGAAGGAAGAAGACTTCTTAAGAACTTCTGGTTAATATCTTCCTTTGATATTGGAGCACCATGAACATCCAATTGACTTATCAGTTTTTGGAACCTATCATAAGCTTTGTCTAAATTTTCATTTGATGCAGTAGAAAATTTTTCAAACTGATGTTTTAGAACATTTTTCTGCATCTTTTTGGATTCTACATTACCACTAAACCTTGATTTGATTGCCTCCCAGAGTGATTTAGCATCTACAACATTGTGAAACTTGAGGAGGTATTCATCAGGTATTGCTAAAAGCAAGATGCTCTTAACTCTTTCCTGATTCCTTCTAGCGCAGTTGTTTTGACAGTCTTTAGGTGCAGGTAGGAGCAGTGTTTCTCTAGATTGGTGCAGGTCTTCGTTCTAGATCTCCGATTGATAATAAGCAATCCCATAGATTTATGGTTTGTATGACAGATATATTGTCGCATTCTCATGCTCCAAATATCGTACTCTCCCTTCCTAATGATAGGGATCTTCATTGCAGTGATTGTAGGTGGAGGAATGTCTTGTTCTGCCATCTTACAGTTGAGTTCTTCTTATTTATAGTTTCTACACAAGCTCTGATACCACTTGTTGGATCGATTTACTGAATAGATCTTAACCTTGAGCTTGCAAAGAGTTTGCTCCTTTATATAAATCTAAAGTAACAATAATGAAACACTGAGTAAACACTATTGATTATGCGGAATCTAATCAATAATGCTAAGAAAAAAAAGGGGGCTTAAAAACCCCCCAAAAATTTTATTGAATATCCAAAAGAAACTTTTATATTAAACCTTGAATTGCCTAGGTTACAGATTACAAAACTATGTTACTTTTCGATCTTAATGATCTGTGTAGATCTATCATCTACTAACTATGCCTAGGGATCCTTTTACAGACTAAGAAAACCCTTATGGGCTTTACAAAACGCGTACAAGTCATGCATATCATTTCCTAGATATTCTAATGCATATCTCATAAAAGGCACTAACTATTTTTTATATCTAACGGTATAACTAATCTGATCTTGTATTAACACTTTGTACTGTCAGTTCTAATTACAACTAGCTAGGTATAAGTAAATATTACATAGCATGGTGGGTACTAAGTTAGGAAATTCATAAATCCATATGAAGTATTGGAAAACTGTCAATGTTAGGATGAATTGAAATTGAAAGCTTGAGTCCTGTCAAAAGGATTTATATGCTTGTAAGATTCCTAGAAACTTACTGACTTAGTTTACAGTGAATTTTTACAACTGAGTCTTTTGTATCTTCATTTTTCCTGCAAAGGAGACAATCTCTTCCTGCTTTGAACCATCCTTAAAATATGCATCATATTTAGTCATTTTTTGATGAAGAAGGTTTATACGTCCCTTTTTCTTTTGTTTTCTCATCTACCATCTGTCCCTCTTAAAACAGAATTTTGTGCAATGTATTATCCTACATAATCATGCACACCAAACAATAAGTAAAAACCATAAGGGTTCGCTTTTTTGATTATTTCGAATAGGATATCTATTACATGATTTCAATCATATATCACAATTGGGCATATAAAGATTTATTACAGTCGTTATATAAAAGTTCATAAAAAGTCTTATTAGATTCTGAAAATTTTTCATTTTCCTAAAATTGATTCTCGAAAGCACTGTAGTGCACGTAAACAGCAACTTTCTCTTGAGGCTAAATTACAAATGTACTTTGATTGGGTAAGAAAAGGCCGCACTATACTTCAAAATTCAGATATATCTAAACGAAACCTAAGCGCAGGCCACATCATAAGTTTATCTATGAACTTTAAATAAATTGTTTGTGTAACAATTACTTTTAGTCGAGGGGACGAAAAATTAACGATACTGACAGTGTGATACAGTATGTGGAATGACAATCTGATATGATGGTTTATTGGTAAAAGCGTTTGAAATGGATGAAAAAAAGAATCATGATTTACCTTTGGTGTGAACAGAGCTAGATCGTTCACCACTGGTCCCATGAGCATGATTTGTTGTTTGATTTATTGCTTGGGTTTAAAACTGGAGCGTTAGTCTGAAAACGCTGCGCACATTTGTACACACTGTTGGACCACATGCCGCTTCCTGAAAAAGTGTCAGCACCCCTGCTTACGTCGCCTAGAATCTGATTCAGGGTACCCACTTGTTGGCTTTGCTAGAAAAGAAACGACACACATTTAAAAAACGAAATGGCATTTTAGAACCGTCTTAAAATTTTTTAGATAAACCAAATAATACTCACATTGTGTTGCGGCACCATTAGTGGGAATGGGTTCTGTTGTGATGCAGTGTCCTTGTATATTGTATATTTTTTCTATTATGATGTGTAGGTACGGATATTACAATAATCACATGAAAAGAGCTAAAAACCGGATAAAAACGAACACGAGAATGGAAAGAGTACACAAGAGCCGGGTATTTATCAAGCTTGAGTCAACTAAAGTCAACCTTGGTCAACTTATATGAAGACAAACCCTTGAAATTACCAAAAGGTCCTTAAATGTTAAATCATTTCACCAAAAGTCCCGAATCTAATTACACCGTTAGTCCTTTAATACTAATGGACTAACGGTCGTTAAGTAAACAAATAAAAACCAACTATTATTATTTATTGCATTCTTAAAATCAAACCAACTATTAAAAACGTGACAATTCAAGTTAAAAGACCAAAACACTTAGCTCTAGGGACGACCTCGAATTTATCAAAACCTACACTATACACGATCGGTTCTCTGCCCGTTAGTGCGTGGTAGACCATAGATAGACGAGTTTTATAAATTTAAAACTTGGTAATTAAATTAAAAGAAAATATGCATCAAGTTTTTTGCGCCGCTGCTGGGAAGCTAAAACTGGTTTTTAATTTGAATTTCTATAATATCTTGCATTTTTAGAATTTTTGTTATTTGTCATTTCTTTTTCTATTATTCTTTGCATTCTACTATCCTTTGTGAAAATTTTCAGGTACATGACTAGGAGGGGAAACTCTAGGATATTCACCCCTTTCGCAGATCCCGAAAGACAGTTTCGAGCTAGGAAGGATACTACACCGATTTCAGTTCACAACATCTTTTCTTTTTACGAATCTGAGTCATCCGAATCAGATTATGAAGAGATTAGTGAAGTTGATATTGAGAAGCTCACAATGTATCAATACTTGGCTTTAGATCGAGGATATCAAAGATCAGGAGTCGTGAGACCCGAGATTGGAGGCAATGTGAATTTCAAAATCAAGGGTCAGTTCTTGCGAGAATTAAGGGATAATACTTTTTCGGGAACAAGAATGATGATGCATACGAATACGTGGAAAAGGTACTAGAAATTATTAGTCTTTTTAGCATTCTGGGAGTTTCTAAAGACGCAATCATGTTACGAGTGTTTCCTCTGACACTAACTGGGATAGCAAAAAGATGGATGGAAATAGTGCCTTTTGGAATGATTAATACATAGGACTTGCTGAAAAGACCCTTCAGCTTCAGATATTGTCCACCTTCTATAATAACAAAACAATTATAAGAGATTCATAATTTCAGACAAGAAGGGGATGAAACTTTATTCCACTCCTGGGAAAGGTATAATGACCTTCTATTGAAGTGTCCTACTCACGATCTCAACGACTATCAAAATGTGAACATCTTTTACAAGGGTCTTGATATTCCTACCCGGCAAATGCTAGATTCCTGAGGGGCTGATCACTAGAATGACAACCACTAGGGCTCTTGAATCAATTCAAGAAATGGTTGATCACTCTCAAAAATGGTACGACGGGGAGAGAAATAAAGGAATGAGAGGAAGTAGCTCCGAAGGAATGGCCATAATTACCAATAAGGTTAATGATCTGGGTCGCGACATGAGAAGACTTAAGGAAAGTGTGCATGCAATCCAAGCCGGGTGTGAAATGTGTTGAGGAATGCACTTAGGAAAAGATTGTCACCTTAAAGAAAAAATAAAGATTATCAAAGCAACCGGGTATGGGTAAATAAAAAATGGTATCGAAAATCCTAAGAATCCAATTAGACCATCAGGGAGCTACACTAAAGCGTATAATCGCATGCCGTTGGATAAAAGATGTAGTTTAGAGGAGACCATAGGCAAATACTTAGAGGAGTCAAGCAAGAGGCAAATAACCTATGAAGAATGGATGCAAAGGTTTAGAGTCAAGCAAGAATCAAAGTTGGTCAATCAAGTCAAGACGGTCGCGACAAATAGTAGTCCAATCATCCATTATACCATTTGTTTCCTGATGCGTATTATTTGTTTAAATACTTTTGCAAGTTTTAAATTTATAAAACTCGTCTACCGATGTCTACACGCACTAACGAGCAGAGAACCCGGTCGTATGTAGTGCAGGATTTGGTAAATCTGAGGTCGTCCCAAAAGCTTAGTTGTATTAGTTTTAATTTGATTATGTCACTAATAGAAAATAATTTTTGAATTGATTTGAGAACTTTAACAGGAAAGTAAATGCTAAAAGTAAATGATTTGAGAACAGTCAGGGAGAAAAGCGTGCTAACCTAGTTATTTCATTAATACTGGTATGACATGTTTCCTAGTGCAATGTCTAGATATCGTTTTATTAGTGGTTCTAATATCAACAGACTTGAATTGGCATTTGAGGTCTGTCCTTTACTCACTTTGCGATCCTAATCCCCTTAAGATCACGAGGGCAGGGCATCCAAGTTTGTAGTGATTAAACTCCAGCTATCCTAAAGACTTGTCTATAACCTAGATAGATTATTAACTCTCTCTGAAAGAGTTCTTGAGCTTTTTAAGTATTTAATGTGATTTAGGCGGTAATCAGATTAATTCCTACACTAAGGATAGATGTTAACCTCCCCTAGTACCCTGCTGGTCCTAAGTTCAACAAGTCAGGCTATTAAAAGAATCAATAGGATCTAAACCACCCTCCATACTACAAAAACTCAGGGATCAATGACATACATATAGGATATCTAAGTCAAACGATAAATAAACAAGAAACAATCATAACAGCAGTAGATTCATAACTAGGCCAACACTAGAAGTGCTTAGCCACTCATGGTAACAATACAACAAGAGTAGATGAAAAGAATCGTGGATTAAATCATCACTAGTCTTACAGAATGCATTTATGAACGATTAAATACAAAATCAAATTTAGTGATTTCTCCCTTGGACTTTTGGTGGAATTCTTTGACTTCTTGAGGCTTGGATCACCTTTTGGAACTGTGGTGGAGTGAGTGATGTCGAATGTGCTGAATGAGGTCTCTTTTTATAGTTTCAAATTGGTTACGCCGTAACTATTGAGGTGTGTTACGGCGTAACCATGCTGATGTTGGCTTACCCAGATATAGGCTTAAAATGTGTTACGGTGTAACCGTAATGCCATGGTTACGCCGTAATGCTTACTAGGATAAGTAATCCTTCTTCATAGTGGCAAGTTATTGTGTAATGATAATGAAGTGGTTACGCTGTAATAAGGGATGCTGACTCATTTCTTCATTAGTGTGGTTACGGCGTAACTCCTTCGGGGTGGTTACGCCGTAACTGGCCTTAAAAACCTTTATTTGCTTGATTTCCACGTCCAACTCCCGCGTCTCTTGCTCAAATGCTCGTTTTCTTCTTGTAAACGAAATATAAAGTGATTAAGTATCATTTTCAGGCATTTATACAATAATTACAAGCATTTTGATAGGGATTTTGATACCAAAAAATATCAACTATTTGATGTTATCATTTCCCTTCTCTTGGTTCTAACACAGTTTATTGTACATCTGTTTTGCCTAATCTTATTAGGGTTAAGTCCATAGATAGGTAACCTGTTAGGAATTATATTTGAGTTGATAAGACAAAACAATAATGAAACAAGAAGGACCAAAGTTGTTATTATGGGATTCCTACAAGTATGTATGAGGAGATGAATAAAGATTTGTCAAAAAGAAGATAAAGATGAATATAATTGAAGAAGATTAAAGATGAATAATAAATTAGATTCTCTCATTAAATAACTTTTATTAGTTTTCCCTGGTAAGCCTTTCTCCTTATTCTAAATAAAAGGATTATAGGAAATAGTTGGTTTATGCATCCAAAAAAGTGTGTGCTATCTCATGAGAGTCGACAAAAAGAAAACGAGTGTGTTAGTACAGTTTTAGGTTTAGTTAGAATATAGTTGAGACGTCAATAGTTTGAGCCTCAATGATTGTAAATCCCAGTTACTAGATAGAGTAACCGAATCAATCTAGATCAAATAGTGATTTGGCGGGTTTGATGATTAAAAATAGTAAAACCTGTTTGATAACTTATTGGTTAAGATTCCGCATTAACACATAGTATTCATAGTCAGTGTTTCTATATAGTCAAACTGTATTTATACATCTTGGCTATAATCCTTAATAGGCTACAAAGATCTATTCAGTTTGGGACTCACAAGTGGTATCAGAGCCTGTGAGAAACTCTGAGTAAGAAGAACAAACAAATCCAGTAATACATCTCCATCCTACAAAACTAAACATGTCTGGATCACAAGATGAAATTCCACCACCACCAACACAACAAACTCCTCATACAGTATCAACCATCAAACTGCCTATTCTCAAAAAAGGAGAATATGATATATGGGCCATGAAAATGGAACATTATTTGGCCCATACAGACTATCCAATCTGGGAGGTTATACAAAATAGGAATGGTCCTGTATTAATCACTACAGATACACAAGGACAAATTAAGGTTTTGCCTCCCAGAACTACAAAAGATATTATAGCCAGAGAAAGAGAGAGAAAAGCAAGGACCACTTTGCTTATGGCTCTACCAGAAGATCATCTTGCTAAATTTCATAAGATGACTGATGCAAAAGAGATGTGGGATTCCATCAAATCTAGATTTGGTGGAAATGATGAATCTAAGAAGATGCAGAAGTATATCTTGAAGCAACAGTTTGAAGGATTCTCTGTATCAAACTCAGAAGGGCTTCATAAAGGCT
>BQNB010178250.1:0-12888 GCA_026074375.1 Tanacetum coccineum
CAATTTTAATTATTATTTAAAATGATTTTTATACTTAAAGTGACTCTCTTAATTTAAATCAATTTTTATAAAAACATTATTTAATTTGGTCTTTCGAGTAAAGTCGATAATTGGTATAAGAATTTCCGTCTTTAGTATTGATTTTTATTACGTGTTCAACTGTCGTGGTACACCTGTTGATTTTCTTTCGTTGCGTTTTCACTCGGTGCATATAGGTATCCTTTCTTTCAAAGAATTCTTATGTCATTTGATCCACGTCTATTTGCATATGTGGAATCTCCTATATGCATTCTAGCCTTGATTCGATATTCGTTTATAGTCATCTTTGATTATTCATAACCCTTGGAGTTCGTCGATACCATTGAGTCGTAGAAGCTTTGATGTGATTGTGGGAATGGACAGGTTGTCTAAGAGAAAGTTTGTGATAGTATGTCATGAGAATGTGGCTAGGATACCGTTGGAAGGTGATGAGATACGTCGGGTTCATGATGAACGTACTTAAGGAGTCGTGAAAACCTTAATGAACACAAAGGTAGATGAACTGAAATTAAGTGATATTTCCGTTGTACAAGATTTTATTGATGTGTTTCCAGAAGACTTGTCAATGACCACCGCAATGACAAGTTGAGTTCCGCGTAGACTTAGTTCCTGGAACGACGCTAGTCGCGAAGTCTCCATATCATCTAGCACCCTCAAAAATGCAAGAATTGTCTAAACAACTTCAAGAGTTGCAAGACAAAGGCTTTATACGACCTAGTCTTTTTCCGTGGGGAGCACTAGTGTCGTTTGTTAAGAAGAGGAGCATGGAGTTCATTTGAAGTTAGTGTTGAAATTACTGATGAAGGAGAAGTTGTATGCTAAGTTTACTAAGAGTGAGGTAGCAAAGATGTGGGTAGTACATACGACACCATCCGGGATATGATTATTCTTAGGATTGGCAGGTTACCTACCTACGTTTCATCACAAACTTTTCTAAGATTGTTAAACCCCTTACTTCCCTAACTTAGAGGAATCAGAAGTACGAGTGGGGCGCAGAATGAGAAGAGGCTTTCTAGACTTTGAAGAATGATTTATGTGACGCTTCGATTAATCGAATGTAGTGGTTGATGCGTTGAGTAGAAAGGGAGAGTGAAACTAAGACGAGTAAGAGCAATTTCCATGACTATCCAGTCAAGTGTTAAGGACAAGATATAGGCTACTCCAAGTGAGACGTCCAAGGTAGAGAACGCGCCAGCAGAAATGCTGCATGACCTGGACCAACAAATGGAAAAGAGACCAGATGATGGTTGTACTTTATGGATTAAATTGTATAGTAAGTATAAGTATGAAATTCGCTACCATCCAGGTAAGACAAATGTGGTGATTGATGTGTTAAGAAGGAAGGAACAAGTGAAACCTAGATGTGTTCGAGCGAGGGCTATGACCATTCAGTATGAAGTAAGAGGAATGATATTATCATCCCAAAAGTGAGGCATTCAAGCAAGAGAACGTACTCGCAGAAAGGCTTCATGGGTTAGATTGACATATGGAAAAGAAGAAGGACGAGAGTTTGTACTTGATGGATCGTATATGAGTTATGTTAGTAGGGAATGATGAGAACGGTAGTAATGGATGAGGCTCATGCATCAAGGTACTTGATACATCCGGGAGCAGATAAGACATATTATAACCTTGGAGACATGTACTGGTAGCCATGTGTAGAAAAGGATATAGTTACCTATGTTAGCATTTGTTGAATTTGTTTAAGAGGTGAAAGCTGCGATGTCAAAGACTTTTGGCTTGCTGCAACATCCTGAGATACTTGAGTGAAAATGAGATATAATCACCATGGATTTTATCAGTAAATTTCCAAGGTCAAAGTAGTGAGTATGATGTGATTTGAGTAATGGTCGATAGACTGACCAAGTAGCTCATTTTCTAGCTATACAAGAAGATTTCAAGATGTGAAGTTGGCAAGGATTTATATTGATGAGATAATTGCAAGGAATGGAATTCTTGTGACGATCAACTCAGATTTAGATGGATGATCTACCTCTTGGTTTTGGCAGATACTACAGAAAGTGTTAGTGACGCGATTGGATTTGAGTACTGCTTAGCATCCTCAAGCGGATGGACAAAGTGAACGTATGATTCAGTTAAACGTATGATTCAGACTTTGGGAAGATAAATGAGGGCACACGGTATTGATTTTTGGTTGTAGTTATCATTCGAGCATTTGGTGTGCTCCGTTTGAAGCTTTGTATGGAATGAAATGTAGGTCGCATGTTCTATGGGCAGAGATTGGAGAGAGTAGTTTGACTGGGCCTGAGTTAGTACTAGATATGACAGATAAGGTAGTATTGGTAAAATAAAAGCTTAAAGCGGCAAGAGACCGTTAAAAGAGCTATGTTGATAATAGACGCAAATAGTTAGAGTTTGAGGTAGGAGATCGGGTTATGCTAAAAGTGTCGCCTTGGAAAGGTGTAATTCGCTTTGGGAAAAAGGGTAAGTTAGCACCGAGGTATGTAGGGCCATTTAAGATTCTTGAAAGAGTCAGTCCTGTAGCTTATCGGTTGAGATTGCCTGAGGAATTGAGTGGAGTACATGACACGTTTCATGTGTCAAACCTTAAAAACAATGTCTAGCGGATGCTATATGTGCCATTGGATGAGATCAAGGTTGACAAAACTCTTCATTTTGTTGAGGAACCTGTTGAGAATAGTGACCGTGAAGTTAAAAGGTTAAAATGTAACAGAATGGTGGTAGTTAAGGTCCATTTGGGCTTGAAGCAAGGTCTTTAGGACTTCAGGTAAACTGAGTATCCACACTTGTTCGTTGAGCAAGGGATCATTGGGAGTTTTTAATTAAAGTTGGGTACGTAAGGTTTCTTTTAGACCTTAGTATGCCCGTAGATGTGTTTGTGTAATTTTAGTTAAAGTTATTTTATGAATAAACTCGAAATCGAGCCGATTTGTCAAAAAACGTTGGGCTTTGTAACAACTTATAACTTAGGTTCAAGACAGTTCTTATTTGATAAGTTGCGAGACCGGGTTGTAAATGCGTTAGTTAAGCAACTTAGGTTTTGACGAGTTCCTCGATGACGGTGCGAGGTTCAGGTAGCTTGGATGTTTCTTTTCGTTTGAAGCGGTTATGAGTGCTATGGTCACTTTTGTGGCAGGCAAAGTGGTTTAGCAGTAAGGATATCTTGTGAAAGTTAGTTTGGAATTCAAAGTGTAAACTTTGTGTTAGGAAACATAATTTCACAGGTCTAAACAGAGAAGCTCGGTCTTTAAAGAAAACTAGCGTTTTATTCGCTCGTTGTTAGTTAATTAAGTTAATGTTTTAATGATGTACATGGCCAGATACATAAAAAGCCCAGATAAAGCCCACAATGGCAGATCCCCTTTAGAGTATTAAATACTCTATATGATTTTTCTCATTATTAGGAAGCTAGTAATATTATTGTTAGGGTTTCTAGCACCAAAAAGTTTTCTTTTCAAATCATCATAGTCTTTAGTTTACCTGCATCATTGATTCTACACAACATTGTTAAGGTTTGTATGAATGATCATGGAACCTACAATTGGTATCAAGAGCCTTTACGATTGATGAATTGATTTGATTTGTGTTTTAATTTTTTTTTGGGGTTTCGGCAATTAAAAAAAAGGGGATATTTTTCTTTGTTTGATTGCTTATTTGTTTTGATTCTTGATTCATAGATGTTTGTGTTTAAATTAATATCATCAAAACCATCTCATTAGCAATCAACGAACTCGTGATTTTCTTTTGTTCATCTTTGTGGTTCGAAAATAATTAACAAATAAAAAAAAAGAGTCTCGATTTTTTTTTCCTTCTTGTTTGAGAGTTCGGTATATTAAAAAAAAGAAGGGAAAAAAACAAGTCTTGATCGAGTTAGTTTTTGTGGATTGGATCGTGAAACTACTTGTTTTGTATTGTGCCTGCTAACATCTCTGGCAAGTGAATCCTGGTTTTTTTAAGGGTACTTGTGGTGGTTTGTTACAAGTAGTGGGTGTTTGGATTTGTGGATCGAACAAGCAAAACCCTTGAAGACCGAACGAGCTCCATCCCTCAAGAACCGAATGAGTAAAAAGATTTTGGACCGAACAAGTGTTATCTTTGAAGGACCGAACGAGTGAAGTTTTTAAGAACCGACCGTGTGAATTTCTTCATCAACCGAACAAGCAAATTCATTTGGGAACCGAACGAAGTTAATCCTTGGTGAATCGAATAGTGATGAAAAACTGTTTGGATCGAACGAGCAAACTAGTCTCAAAGGACGAAACGAGGACAATGTTTCTTCAAATCGAATATCGGCTTACAACCCTTTGATAACCAAATCTAAGTGGCTTCATTTGACAAAGATGAGACATTTCCATCAACAACCGATCTTTGTCAAGATCTTCATTTGAGGATACGTTCGAACCACAAGTCATCAACTAACCGATCGAAGAGCAACATTTTTTTTGTGAGCCGAACAAATTTCTAAAAATCCTATACAACCAAAGACAGTCAAGTCTTAGACAAATTTCCCCGATCGAGCCAAGTCTTAGACAATCACGAACATATGAGCGACAACTCTAGTTAGTACGATCGAGTGAAGCTTCAAGGATCGAAACTAGCCAATTTACCTTGAGCGTCCGAAACGAACCAAATCCCTTTTGGAACGAATCTTCAACCACGGACAAAATCCACACGGTTTTAAACCTTTTTTCGGATTTTTGGTTTCGAGTGACGGTAATCTACGAGACTTACGACTTATACCATCATGTTCGTGACATCGTTTTGATCAACGTGGTATATTCGGTTTTTAGCGACGATAACCGTACAATCCCGCAAGCTTAAAAACAGAAAACGTTGTCTTTTTTATAAAATTTTGAAACGAAGAAGAAAGAACAACGGAGGGAAAAAGTTGTTTTAATAAACTACAATTCGAAATTGGCAAGTTTAAACCCTTGAACTTCAAGCCCATTGTCAATTTCTCCTTAGTTGTTTGTTAAGCCCTATTGTTAAATATTCTTTACACGTTAGTCCCTAATTTAATTTAAATTCAACCGTTAGCATCCAAAGTGAACCAAATTTCGGCGTTACATTGTTTCAAGCTCATTTTTTACCAACGAAAAGCTAATTTCTTCAACGGACAACAACGATTTCTACATCAAAAAATTTATTGTTTTCGGTTTCTTCTTGATTATGTAAAATCCGTGAAAGATAGATTCTTTTCTCGGTTTTAATCCAAACGATTTGTAACAATCCCGTGAACAATAATTTAATTTCAATCTAAAACAACAACAAAACCAAACACAAATCAAATCATAACAACAATCACTTGAGATCCGTTCATTCATTCTTACTTAATTCAAAACGTCAACAGTTATAGAAATCAAGTTGCAGTGGGAAAGGACAAATCGTCCTCTATATGTGGTTGAAAGTGACTACGAATCATGGAAAATTCGTATCGAGAGATACATTCGTGGTAAACCTCTTGGAAAATTAATTTGGAGATCAATCCAAAACGGACCTACTCCGCATCCCTAAATCACAGTGACAGAAGGTGAAGGTGATGCAGCAACTCAAGTAACGAGAGACAAGCGGGATGAAGAATTTACTGAGATTGAGAAACATAAAGAACTAGTGAATTCAAGCAACCAAACACATTCTCAGTCAAGGGATCCAAGACATGTATTCAACAGACTAAAAACAGAATCGTACTACAGGAAAGAGAATTGGGCACTATGTAGAGCTTCTAATGTAGGTTCATGAAAGTCTCTCAAACAACAGAAGGATGAACTGTTGTTAGTAGACAGATTTCGTGCAATAGGAAAAGAGTTTTCATTCCTTGCTGCTTTGTTCATTTCCTATGTGTTCAATGATATGAAGATTACTCAGATTACTCACACACTCATCAATATGACACTAAATTGAAAACAACCTTCTCCTTATTGGGCAAAGTATGTGACTAATGTATAAGAACATCAAGGTCATTCTCCAGTACCAACCTTATGTTTTGAACTTTACAACTTCACTTAAATCATATGAACCACTTGCTATGAGACTCACAAGATAAGGAGCAGTCTACTAGCTTGGTGTTGATCCTTTGCAAACCTAAGCTCAAAAAACACACTTACCATATTGCCTACTCAAACCAATATCCCCACAGACAATATGACCACTAACTTCCTCACCCCACAAACAGTCCCTCAATCAAGCAATGATGCTATGTTAGCAACCATGAACAAATCGTAAACTTGTTGAGTGGTTTCCAAAAGCAGTTTCCTCCAACCAAACACCCGCTCAGGACTATTGTCCAACTCAAGGATTTATGTCATGCTTACGTTGCATGACGGGGCTGCATTATTACTGAAACCATTCAGAGAAGAGCTCCGGGTAATGTTGGTAATGTTGGTAATACGGGTAATCGAGGAACACAGAACTACAGGCATATGACGGACAACATAAGGAAGAAGGTAATATGCTACAACTATCGTGGAGAAGGGCATGTGTCTGGCTGTGATAAGGAGAAAAAGAGAGTAAAAGACTCTCAGTACTACAAGGATAAGATGCTATTGTTTTATACGGCAAAGAATAAAAGATACTGGAGAAAGGAACAATTTTTGATGCTGAAGCGAAGCATTACTTGATGATGTAGAATGTAAGCTCTTTCTGATATCCACTGGCTATTACGACTAACAACATGTTGAAGTAAGCCTGAGGACGTCGTTACGATTCTGACGTAGATGAAGGCCTAATGCAGCAGGTGCTTTCATGGGCTTAACTATGTCATCCACAGTGGAACATTGTTGCATCCACCAGTCAAAGCAATAAGGTACATTGATGCTAATCAAATTTTTGATAATGTGAATATCTGTGGGACACATGAGATGCACCAGGAAGAACACCTAGGACTCTGATTGTTGTGTCGGTATTGTGACAGTACGATTTCATATATCCTGTACCAACTTGCCACGCCGAAGTTCAAGATGTTCAACTGAGGTATCTTCTGCGCCACCCGATGAGATATCCATGATTACCATCTTAGATACTTAAGAACCTAATTAGACGGACACCTTAAGGTTAATCAGGAACAAAGCTCTGGTTAATGACTCCTTAAGAGCTGAGCTTGGCAAGATGCAAAACTAGAATTGGTCAGTTCTAGAACGATTAAGTCAAACATGATTAGACCAGACCATTGTTCAAGTAATAAACGGAATGCTGAGCTTGAAGAAAGAAAATGTGTTGATAAAGTCAAACTTTCTCAAAACGTAGAGTCAATTAACTCTTTGAAAAATGAAAGTAACAAGGTTGTTTCTGAAAAGAAGGTCCTTGAGGAAAAGTACCTTGAAGAAATAGTTTGTTTAAAAAGTGCTAATAAAGTTGTAACAGAAATTTTGTAAAGATTTCAACCAACCAACACAAACTTTTTCCAATGTGACAAAACGACCTAACCTTTAGTAACAAATTGATTTGCACAAAAAAAGCTTCTAGGTTTGTAGCAATCCGTGGACCTCAAACTAGTAAGTTGTCTCAACTACCTTGTTATGATGGCTATGCATTTTAAACCCAACCCATACATCTGTTATAGTAGCATGAAGTGAAGAACTCATTAGTTCACGTTGAGTCAGTAAACTAAGATGTATTAAAGACTAGGGACATTAAACCCCTAAAACCATGCTTGAGCCTTATGCATTGTTCTGGTCACTTTGTTCCTTAGAAAGGAATATGTCCCAAGAACAGGTTTATTGGTTACCTGCTGAAGAACTTGCTACTCAGAAAAGTAACCCACCTAAACCTGTAACTCTATTTGTTCGTACTCGTCCAGCAAAGAGTCAAATTTCCACCTGTTTACAAGGCTTAAACTCGTTGATTCCCGCATTTGCACATGTCATACTACAACAAACAGATCAGGGCGCTATCCATGCCGGCTCAAGAGAGATTAAAACAGGATAAAGCATTGTTTACAGAAACAAATCATACGTTTTGAACAATGTTAACAACTTGTTCAAAAACTTATGCAAACATGTTAAAGAAGTCAATGAATACATGTGGATATTTGACGGCTGGACACTGAGTATGAACGCTGCTTTGAACGAATTGGCTCGAAATGATCTTGTAAGAGGTTTACCCATGCTGAAATATGACAAAGACCATTTGTGTCCATCTTGTCAGCTTGGTAAAAGCAAGAAAGCATCACATCCACTAAAGGCGGAAAACACCAATACTGAAGTTCTCCATACACTACATATGGACCTCTGCGGACCAATGAGAACGGAAAGTATCAACGGAAAGAAGTATGTTTTGGTGATAGTGGATGATTACACCCGATTTGGATGGGTACGATTTCTTCGAACAAAGGACGAAACTCCTCATGCGATTGAGAAGTTTATTGTGAAGACTCAAAGAGCCCTCAATGCTACTGTTCGCTTCGTCAGAACAGATAATGGAACGGAGTTTGTGAATAAGACACTCGACGGATGGTTTGAGAGTGTTGGTATTTCTCATGAAACGAGCGTACCTTGGTCTCCACAACAGAACGGCGTTGTCGAAAGACGGAACCGAACTCTTATGGAAGCTGCTCGTACTATGCTCATCTTTGTGAAAGCTCCACTGTTCCTATGGGCTGAAGCAGTAGCCACTGCGTGTTATACACTTAATCGATCTCTTGTACACATGCTTCATGGAAAGACCTATTATGAACTGCTGAAGGGAAAGAAACCTAATCTGCAGTACTTCCGAGTGTTTGGTTCCCTGTGTTATCCTACCAATGACTACGATGACGTTGGTAAACTCAATGCGAAAGTAGATATAGGTATATTTGTTGGCTATGCACCAACCAAGAAGGCGTACCGAATCTACAACAAATGAACGCGCAAGATTCAGGAAACCGTTCATGTTGCCTTCGATGAACTTACCGAAGGGTTGACGTCTGTCCAAACGAGTTCAGGCCTCACACCTCAACAAATGACTTCTATGCCAAATAGTACAGAACTCGAACTTACTGCTTTACAGTCAGGACGTAGCCGTTCTGAACTAGTAAAAGACCCAAAACCACCTAGTGTCCCTCCTACAAAGAAACAAGTAGACGATTTGTTTCAATGGTCTCAATTTCTAGACATCAGCTTGTTAAGACTGGTCATTCCAAAAACAGAAAAGTAACTGCCATCTCCACTACAGAAGCTGATTACATCCCCTTATTAGGATACTGTGCTCATATCCTCTGGATGCGCCTCTAACTACGAGACTATGGATTTTGCGTTCAACAAATTCCGATTTAGTTTTGACAATCCAAAGTGCTATGCTCTATCTTTAATAGTGTTTCAACACTCGCGTTCCAAGCACATTGATATTCGTCACCACTTTATCAAAGAGCAGGTTGAAAGGAAAGTTGTTGAGTTGTATTTCGTGGAGACAAAATACCAACTGGCTGACATATTTACGAAGGCATTACCGAGAGAGCGCTTCGCAACACTACTCCCACTGCTTGGAGTTAAACAAATGTCACCAGAGACTCTCAAGGAACTCCTGGATGAGTCTGTCTCCGAGTAACCAAGTGTTTCACATTGTATCCTTTGTATATTTGTGTATATTTGCAAAAAAAAAAAAAAAAAACTTAGTGTAGTATGGCTTGCACTATTTCAACTGTAACCCGTCTTAAACCCAGAATTTAATGTACTTCAGGCATTATTTCTTCCACAGACAAGAAGTTGTCTAAGACCCGAACACTTTTTCTAATAAACAATTTGTTTTATCAAACATGTTCGGAGTCACCATTCAGACATTGACCAAAACCTTTTCTATTATACCCGGGTCATTGTTTGAGGGGGAGAATCAGGTATACTAACAGTTTTGCAGGTCAGTTGGACGCACTGTTGCTGATTCTATTACAGAAAGATTGAAATGAGCCACAACCTACGTCTTCAGATGGTTTGATTTATCACTCCTATCTCGGTATGTTTCAGATCTAGTTTTAATATTCACTTGATATTTGTGCTCATTTAGCTCACCTCAATGTTTGAGGGGGAGCTCAATACATTTTAAGTCCATTATAGATCAAAACCATACAAAAGTTGCATACTTTTGATCGGGGGAGAAAATGTGACTTAAATGTAAACCGGATAACTAATGATTCGATTGATTCAAAATGCTAAGTCCTATCCTTGCATGTGCAAAACATCTTTCGAATATCGATGCACATGTATAGGGGGAGTAAAAGTGTCAATATACTCAACAATGTCAAGATACCAAAGCTTTTGTGTTATACACAAGTATCTTGATAATTCATAAAGAATCTTTTGTTTCATGATTGGGAAAGTGATCTTAAGGAATGCGAAGGAATGATATGTTGTACCACCAGGGTATTCGTAGAATACTCATATACTTGTCTTCGGACAGTATCCACTAGTGAGAATGACTCGTCTTACAAATACTTGTATGAGTTTGATGAGAGCCATGAGGCACTTCATATCTTTCGAGATATCTTTCAAAAATCATCAGAGCATTCTGATTTAAACTTTCGTTGTGTCCTAAATAAATTTCACAAGCACATCGAATGTTTTTCAAATCATGTTTTTGCCAACAGGTCTTCTACGGTACTTAATTGTATTAAGAAGTAAAACGCTGAACAAGGAATTATACGGTATAGTCAGCAGATAGTAACTGTACTGACTCACTCTTTACCATTCCATTACGGACATCTGGTTTAGAGAACAGCAAGCATACGGAAATCTGATACTTCGGTATTGGAGGACTTAAAGGCTTTGAGCTGGAAAACCTGTCAAGAAGGTTCTTTATTGAATCTATCTGATCACAGGTGCAGTATTCGTACTGTATGGTAATCGACTCACCATGTTTCTAAAACAAAGAGTTGACTACTCCAGAGCAAACGGCTACTGGTAAAGAGATATCAAATCCGTTCATAGTTGATAGTTTACTAAAAACTATAAGGTTATCATTGCACCTTGTTATTGCAACAAAGCATTGACTAGTCCATAGCAAACGGCTCATGGTAAAGACATATCAAATCCGTTGATAGCTGATAGTTTGCTAAAAACTATATTGTTCATACTCAAAGATTTGAAGACATCAAGAAAGCTAAGTACATGAAGCTTCCGCACCTCTGAAATCAAAGTTTTCTTCAAATGCTAAAGTCAAAATAAGTAGAAGAAGAAAGAGTACTAAAGCTTTCATGATTACAGCAAGTATGAGCATGTCGGACCAAAGTTCAGCGAATGGCGAATTAAAGAGAAGATCACTAGTAATTCAAGATAATCTGAGATCAAGATGAAGTTATCAAATCTAGTAATTCAAGTTTCAAAGATTGAATTTCTACAGAAACACAAATGCAAAACAAGTGAAGAACCGCAACGATAATGAGCTAATATGCTATGAATTCTAATATGTACGCTAAGAAGATCTCAAAAGAAGACCTCACTTAGGGGGAGATTGTTAGAAACACAATTTCACAGTCTAACAAGAGAAGCTCGGTCTTGAAGAAATTTAGTGTTTCATAGCTCGTTAGTTGGTTAATTAATTAATGATTAATGTAATTGGGTTGTCAAAGAAAAAGCCCGGAAAGCCCAACAAAAGCCTAGAATGGGCATAACCTTTTTAGTATAAATACACCTAGTTTAGTCAAAATTAGGTTAGACATTTTAGTTAATCAATATTGTTATTAGGGTTTCTAGCCACCAAAAGGTTTTCTTTCAATCATCAATAAAGTCTTTATTTTTCCTGCATCTTGATTCTACACATCATTGTTAAGGTTTGTATGAATGATCTTGGAACCTACAAAGCTCCTCTTGCATTGCTTCTATCCAGCTTGGATCTTTCAGAGATTGAAACACTTTCTTGGGTTCATTTTGAGAGAGAAAATAGGCAAATAAATAATTTTGATAATCTTTGTGATTTGTTCTCCTCTACTTATTAATGTAACTGACCATAGCATGTTCATCAGAAATCTTGGTCATTCTCCTTATTTGAATAGTTGAAGTTAAGTCTCTAATAATCTGGTCTGTAGGATGATCCTTGTCAATTCTTGTTGTGGGAATAAGACTGACATTCATGGTTGTTTCCAAGTTGTTTAGGTCAGCTTTTGCACCCACGTCTTCATCATCATAATCATTACCAAAAATTTTAGTATCATCAATTGAAAACACATTTAGAACATCTGGAAGAGTAAATGTATTTTTGAAAGGAGAAAATTGTTCAAATAGATGTTCCTCAGAAGTTCTAGTAGCATTAACTGGTGATGATGGAGCATCATTAGTAAAAGATGGTCCAGTAGTACTAACAGGTGTACTAACAGTATTAATACTATTAGTGTTGTTAGGATGTACAGACTGCTTTTCTTGTTAAAGTAGCCTTTCAAACTCACTTCTTGTGGCTTGATCATCATCCCCATCTTTATCTGAAGCTCTACTTACATCCACTTCTGTAGGCTTCATTCTAGAATCTTCTTCACTATCCTTAGGACCTTAAGAGATTAATGGATGAGTTGTGCAGAAAGGTATTAGGATGTATTCTTGTTCAGGTTCTGTCTTCTTCTCAGCTTGACTTATAACAATGTTATCTTTAGTTCTTGCAATACAATTAGTTTGATTTCCTGCAACAACTGGCACATAGTTCATAGATATTGTCAAAGAATCAATATTAAAAAGCTTATCTGGTCCATTTCCTGTCACATTAGGTGTATTTTCAAGAAATCTAATGTTTAAGGTCTCTTCAACTATCATGGTCCTCTTGTTAAATACTCTCATAACCTTGTTAACCACAGAGTACCCAACAAAAAATCCCTCATCGGCTTTTCTATGAAACTTGCCTAGATGATCCCTGGTATTTAAGATGGTAACAGGATACCCAAAAGGTTTCATGAAGTCTATCAATGGGGTTCTTCCA
>BQNB010178252.1:0-12888 GCA_026074375.1 Tanacetum coccineum
TCTCTCTCTAGTGTTTCTCTCTCTAAAAACTAGCCCGATCCAAGAATCAAACCCGTGTTATGATATAGGATATACCACAGAATCTGACCGTGAAAGGAAATGACTTGACTGCTTACACTCAAAGGTTTCAAGAGTTGATTTTGTTGTGTACTAGAATGGTCCCTGATGAAGAGGACAGAGTAGAGAGGTTTATTAGAGGATTACCGGACAACATTCAGGGAAATGTGATTGGTGCGAATCCGGCTAGACTCTAAGATGCCGTACGCATTGCTAACCAATTGATGGACAAGAAGCTCCAGGGTTATGCTGCAAGGAGTGCTGAGAATAAAAAGTGAATGGAAAGTAACCCAAGGGATAACCGTGGTCAACAACCGCCATTCAAGAGACAAAATATTAGTGGGCAGAATGTGGCCAGAGCTTACACGGCTGGGAACAATGAAAGAAAGGGGTATGTTGGGTTTCTCCCCTACTGCAACAAGTGCAGGTTACACCATGAAGGGTTGTGTACTATAAGGTGTGGAAACTGTAAGAAGGTTGGGCACCTGACTAGGGATTGTAGGGTTACTGTTACCCCAAACACTCAGGGAGCCGCAGTTGGAAATCAGCAGGGTATTGGTTGTTATGAGTGTGGGAGACCGGGACATTTCAGGAAGGATTGTCCTAAGTTGAGGAGTCAGAACCGTGGAAACCAGGCAAGAAACAAGACTGGAAACCAGACTGGAGGTAACGGAGTTACAGCAAAGGCCTACGCCATTGGTGGAGGAGGAACAAACCCTGATTCCAACGTTGTCACGGGTACGTTTCTTCTCAATAACTGCTATGCTACTATGTTATTTGATTCGGGCGCCGATAGAAGTTTTGTGTCGTCTACCTTTAGTGCTTTGCTTGATGTTGCACCATCCACTTTAGACACTAGTTATGCCGTAGAACTTGCCGATGGAAGAATTTCATAAACAAATATCGTTCTTAGAGGTTGCACGTTAGGATTATTAGGTCATCCGTTCGACATAGATCTAATGCCCGTAGAACTTGGTAGTTTCGACGTCATCATCGGTATAGATTGGTTGGCGAAGTACCACGCGTTGATCGTTTGTGACAAGAAGGTTGTCCGTATTCCTTATAGAGATGAGGTGTTGATAATCCGAGGTGATAATTGCGACAGTGGAAGTAAGCTGAACATCATATCGTGTATGAGGACCCAGAAGTATATTGAGAAGGGATGTCAAGTCTACCTAGCGCAGGTTACATCCAAGAAGGCTGATGATAAGTCAGAGGAGAAGCGACTTGAGGACGTACCAATCATACGGGAATTTCCGGATGTCTTTCCAGAAGACTTGCCTGGGCTACTGCCTGCTCGACAAGTTGAATTTCAAATCTACTTAGTCCTTGGTGTTGCACCTGTAGCACGAGCCCCTTATCGATTAGCACCAGCCGAAATGCAAGAGTTGTCTACCCAGTTGCAAGAACTTTCTGACAGAGGATTTATAAGGCTGAGTTCCTCACCCTAGGGAGCACCAGTTTTGTTTGTCAAGAAGAAAGATGGTTCTTTTCGGATGTGTATCGACTACCGTGAACTAAATAAGCTTACTGTGAAGAATCGATACCCACTTCTGAGAATCGACGATTTGTTTGATCAATTACAAGGATCAAAAGTCTACTCGAAGATCGACCTGAGGTCTGGTTATCACCAACTCAGAGTTCGTGAGGAAGACATTCCAAAGACAGCATTTAGGACTCGCTATGGACATTACAAGTTCCAAGTAATGCCGTTTGGCTTGACTAACGCACCGGCAGTATTCATGGATTTGATGAATCGGATGTGCAAACCGTATCTGGATAGATTCGTGATTGTGTTTATCGATAATATTTTGATCTACTCCAAGAGCAGAAAGGAGCACGAAGGACACCTTAAGTTGATTTTGAAGTTATTAAAAGAGGAGGAATTGTACGCCAAGTTCTTAAAGTATGAGTTTTGGCTGTCGAAGGTACAATTTCTTGGTCACGTGATTGATAGTGAAGGCATTCACGTTGATCCCGCGAAGATTGAGGCAATCAAAGATTGGGCGTCACCCAAGACACCAACCGAGACCCGTCAATTTTTAGGTTTGGCTGGTTACTACCGATGATTTATCGAAGGTTTTTCAAAAATCGCTAGACCTATGACGAAACTAACTCAGAAAAGTGTGAAGTTTGATTGGGGAGAAAAGGCAGAGGCTGCATTTTAGTTGTTGAAGCAGAAATTATGTAGTGTACCAATTTTGGCTTTACCTGAGGGAAGTGAGAACTTCGTGGTATATTGCGATACCTCACATAAAGGGTTGGGTGTGGTTTTGATGCAGAGGGAGAAGGTCATAGCCTACGCATCCCGCCAACTCAAGGTTCACGAGAAGAACTATACCACACACGACCTAGAGCTTGGTGAAGTAGTGTTTGCCTTGAAGATGTGGAGACACTACATGTACGGTACAAAGTACGTTGTGTTTACTGATCACAAGAGTTTGTAACACATTCTCGATCAGAAGGAGCTGAATATGAGACAACGACATTGGTTAGAGTTGTTGAGCGACTACAACTGTGAGATTCGATATCATCCAGGAAAGGCGAACGTGGTGGCTGATGCCCTGAGTCGAAAGAAAAGAAGTAAGCCACTACGAGTTCGAGCCTTAGTTATGACTATAGGGTTAAACCTACCTAAGCAGATTTTGAGTGCTCAATCGGAAGCCAGAAAGGAAGAGAACTTCATCAACGAATATTTGCATGGCATGATTAACAAGTTAGAACCTCGTGCTGACAGAACGTTATCTTTGAACAAACGAAGTTGGATTCCGTGTTTCGGAGAGTTGAGGGCCTTGATTATGCATGAGTCGCATAAGTCAAAGTATTCCATCCATCTTGGATCGGACAAGATGTACCAAGACCTTAAGAATCTGTATTGGTGGCCCAACATGAAAGCATAAATTGCCACTTATGTCAGTAAGTGCTTAACATGTGCTAAGGTTAAGATAGAATACCAGAAACCATCAGGTTTGTTGGTTCAACCAGAAATTCCACAATGGAAATGGGAGAATATAACAATGAACTTTGTGACTAAATTGCCGAAGACGGCAACTGGTCAAGATACGATTTGGGTAATCGTTGATTGTCTCACTAAGTCAGCTCATTTCTTGCCTGTACTTGAAGGAAGTAGTCTCAAAGCATGGAGTGCCAGTTTTGATCATCTCTGATCATGATGGGAAATTTATGTCACATTTTTAGAAGTCCTTTAATAAAGCATTAGGTACTTCATTGGATATGAGTTCAGCTTACCATCCAGAGACTGATGTTCAGAGTGAGAGAACCATTCAGACGTTGGAGGACATGTTACGTGCCTGTGTACTCGACTTTGGGAAAGGTTGGGATAAACACTTACCGTTGGTAGAATTTTCATACAATAATAGTTACCATACCAGCATTAAGGCTGCTCCGTTCGAGGCGTTGTATGGGCGCAAGTGTCGATCACCTATCTGCTGGGCTGAAGTTGGAGATAGTCAGCTCACTGGCCCAGAGATCATCCACGAGACAACCGAGAAAATAGTCCAAATCAAGAGCCGTATCCAAGCCGCCCGTGATCGTCAAAAGAGTTATGCCGACGTACGACGAAAACCTCTTGAGTTTCAAGTAGGAGATAAGGTCATGTTGAAAGTGTCTCCTTGGAAAGGAGTGATACGTTTTGGCAAACGGGGAAAGTTGAACCCTCGTTATATTGGACCTTTTAAGATCATTGCCAAAGTAGGAACCGTTGCCTATCGTCTAGAACTCCCAGAGAAGTTGAGTAGAGTTCATAGTACGTTTCACGTCTCGAAGTTGAAGAAATGCATGGCTGATGAACCGCTTGCTATACCATTGGATGAGATCCAAGTTGACGACAAATTGAATTTCATCGAAGAACCTGTCGAGGTCATGGACCGTGAGGTCAAGCGTCTGAAGCAGAGTCGTATTCCGATTGTCAAAGTGCGCTGGAACTCCAGGAGAGGTCCTGAGTTCACCTGGGAACGTGAAGACCAAATGCAAAAGAAATACCCGCACCTTTTCACCAACTCTGCACCCGCTGCAGAGGTTGCGTCCTAAGCTTTGAGGACAAAGCTTCTTTAACGGGGAAAGAATGTGACAACCCGAGAATTTCCGTTTAATAAATTAGCCGTTTCCGTGTAGAAATTTGAATTTTTAAAAGTTTCGTTTAGCTTTACCGTTTAACCGGGAAGTCGTTTCGTTATTTTCGGGTTCCGTGGAATTTAACTATACTATGTTATGCATGCAAGACCTTTGGAAATTAATTCATAAGTGAGCACTAGCCTTCCTAGAAAGTTGGAAGACATTTGGTCCCCCCCCCTTGGTCTTATATAACCGGCTATGTATGTATGTGCATACATTGGATTCAAATTTTGATCATTTAGATGCCTAGACAAACTTCCATCTTATTTGGAACAACCTTGTACCATGTAGTGTGTGATAGGTGGATCATTTTGGTTCCCTTTTCTTGTTCCCCCTCCAACCGTCGGCACATGCATGTATGTATGTGTGTGTGTGCAATCTTGCCATATAACTTGAGTAAACATTCATTCATCATCATTCATTTTCATCCTACACACACAAAATCATTTTTCTTGCACTCTCTCTCTCTCTAAAACACACGAACCAACACACACTCTCTCAAAATCTTTACATTTTCCATCTTTGATCATTTATATTTGAAGACAAGTTGAAGGTTTGATCATTTAAGATCATTCGGGTATAAAACAAACAACATTTGGGTTGTTCTTGATCTTTGTTCATCTCTAAAAATCATTTTTCTTTGTCATACCCGTGTACCACCGTTCGTTCCAAGTGACCATACTTTTGACGTATACTCTTTACCTTATCATCAAGGTGAGTTCATAGCCCCACTCTTTTACTCGTTTTGAATAAATGTTTTATAACTTGGGGTGAGAAACATTGCTTGTTTTTAAATCTGGACACAAGTACTATACGTGAGTTTTCCCTGTTTACGTGTTGCCTAAGTAGCGTTTAGACCACTATTTGCCCGAACTATCATGAATTGTTAATTTCTTGACCGGAGGACCGGTTGAGGGAGCGCGAGTGAATAAATAGATCTATTGGGAGTAATTATCCCTATCCGGGTGAGTAGCGCTCATTAGTTCGAGTTGTCCAAGGACTAACGGATATATGTCATGTCGAATCTAGTTAGGTGGTCTTTGGTCGGACACCTGGAAGGGCAAGCAATCATTTGGCATGTTATATGCTACGTTCGGAATTAGCTTCGGTGTCATGAGCTTAGTGCAACGTAAATACCTCTTTATGTGAAGTTGTATCTGTTATAACTGTCGCATACGTTTTGAAATCTTGTGGTCCACTATATCAACGTTTGAACTAAACCTATGAATTCACCAACTTTATGTTGACGTTTTAAGCATGTTTTTCTCAGGTGCTTAGCATGGATGTCGTTGCTTGACTTATGTGAAGTCTATTTGCCTGTACCGGTTTACCAGAGATTTATCTATGTCTTTAAATACCGTTGTTGAACTCATTTAAGCTTCCGCGTATTGTCTTTTAAATCCTTTTAATTTGATCGATGTAAAACTTATTATTATTTTAAATTTACGCAACGGTGTTTATTTTCAAAACGTACCCTTAGAGGTCGTTCTTTATGCTTTGTACTTGAGATATCCAGGAGCGTCACGCCTCCGGACACGTATTCCGTCTAGGGCCCGTTTGGGGGTGTGACATGTATGCATTGATGATTTGTGATTACGAGTAACTTGCGTACTTTACGTTATGTATTACAAGTTACATGTTTGTCATCACCAAAACATAAAGAGATCGTATAGATTAAATATCGTAATATTTGAACTAACAAAACAAATATGTGTCTACTGTGTTACTTAAACCCTATTTAAAAAGATTAAGGTGTTGTTTGTTTATTAAAGCCTCTGAGTCTAAATCTGATTCGCACATCTGAATCCGAATATGTGGTTAAAAAGTCTCAACCTGATTCCATCATAATCTGAATAAGTGGTTGAGAAATATGAATCGGGCTCAAATAAACATGTTTGTTTTTGTAAAATTGTCTAAACAAGCCTGATTATCCGCGCGTTGCTGCGGCCGTTAATTTTTTTTCTTTTTTTTCGGATTTATTTTTTCGGTCTCATGTTTAATATTTTGTTGTTTTTTTATATGAGCTGAGTTGTACGTTTCTGACCCTGTCGATTATTTTAAAGTTATTAGGTATCGAAGATATTTCCGCGAGTATTTTTTATCTGAATAAATCAATACTTTTATAATTTTTTTCTTCTTATTTTGTGCAAACCAATTTTTATTTAAAAAAAACCAATTGGGCCGGCCCAAAGTGAGAGCCCAAGAAAGAGGCACAAAATGACAAAATAAGATTTTGATCTTTAGTATATAGTACAATATGTTAACCTATTAGTGTTAAAAATTAAACGACAAAAATAAATGTGTCGGTGTTTAGATTGAATTATTTAAAATGATTTAAATGGGTTGCGTTGGAGTTGAGATATATGTGTCGGAGTTTAGATTCAACTTTTCAAAACGATTAACAAAAATAAACGTGTCGGAGTTTAGAATAAACTTTTCATGACAAAGGCGAAACAAGAAAAAAAAACAAAAATATGAAGAAAAAAAACACTCAAATAAGAATATCAAAACAAAAGAAAAAAAGTAAGAAAAAACAGACATTAAGATGTATTAGGACACCTCCTCTTAATCTATTTCAATAAGAGTTTTATGTCTCTTACTGCCTCTCAATGACCAGAAGAAGAAAAAAAATGTTTTTAACACTCAATCTCTTATCGCTTCTTTATGACATGAAAAAACAAACACTCTTTTTAGGCTAAACCTCTGATCGCGTCTGAATGAGTAAGATTAAAAAGTTGTTAATAGGTATTTTTTTTAAAACATCGCCTAATACGTAAAAAAGGCAGCGTGATAAATGTTTATAACAAGCAAAAGAACCCGCGCGTTGCGGCGGGACTAATTTTTTCCCGAATAATTTTTTTTTTACGTTTCGTGGGTTTTTTTTGGGCGATGCGTTATGTTGTGGCTAATTTTTAATATTTTCTTTTTTTGTATGATTCGGGGAAAAAAATTTGCGTTGGGACGGACTAATTTTTTCCCGAATATTTTCTTTTTTTGGGACGGCTTTGAAAATTTTTTACGGAAATTTTTGTGTAAGAAAATCGTAAATAGTTAAAAGGTGAGGGTCCGTTTTGTATTTTTTTTATTTTGGACCAGATTTTAGGCTATTTTTTGGTTTTTTTTTTGGCTAATTTTTTCCAGGATATTTCCTTCTTTTGTACGATTCGGGAATTTTTTTTTTGCGTTGGGACGGGTTAATTTTTTCCCGAATATTTTCTTTTTTTGGGACGGTTTTGTAAATTTTTTTACGGGAATTTTTGTGTAAGAAAATCGTAAATAGTTAAAAGGTGAGGGTCCGTTTTCTATTTTTTTACTTTGGGCCAGATTTTAGGCTATTTTTTGGTTGTTTTTTTGTGCTAATTTTTTCCTGATATTTCTTTTTTTTTTGTATGATTCGGGAAAATTGTTTTTGCGTTGGGACGGGTTAATTTTTTCCCGAATATTTTCTTTTTTTGGGACGGTTTTGTAATTTTTTTTACAGGATTTTTTGTGTAAGAAAATCGTAAATAGTTAAAAGTTGAAGGACCGTTTTGTATTTTTTTTACTTTGGGCCAGATTTTGGGCCACATTTTATGCGAATTTAAGCTAGTGTTGGGGTAGCTTCGTGGTTTCGCAGCCTTGGTAATGCGCAATCTGATTTTGCGGCTAAAGAGCGATAGTTTGGGTCGACATTGAAGGAGTTCCCTTGAAACGCTTGGTCTCGTTCACCTTTTCAAAAGATTAGGTCTAAACTGGGGCGAATTATTTTGTACTAGAAGACGGGTATGAGGACCTTTTTGCAAGGAAACGTATTTGTATTATGACCAGCCATACGGAGAACATCCTGGAAAGTTTCAAGCTTATCGTAAAAGGGAAGGTTTTTTGGGCTCGTGCCCAGAACTATTGTATTTGGTGCCCATCTGCAAAAGAGAGTTTCCGACAAGAGTTGTGTTCTGGAAGACGATCATTAAGTCTAATAAGAGTGCTAATAATCTTGAATCTCGCGCGAAAAGATATGAAGTGGTTTCGGACACATATTTTGGTGATAAAGGTGTAAATCAGTGTTCAAAGAGCATCATCATGGTGAACCTTCCCTAAAGTTAAGGAGTTTGGCCGTCCCATTCAATGTTTACGGCTTGCTTGGAAAAACGTAATAACGAAGCAAGAACAACGGATTCGTCAACCAGTATCCCTTATCCCTGAGGTTTTTATACTCCTGCCAATGACTTTCAACTTGAAATCAAGATAGGCCCTAATGTTGCATTTGAATCACTACTAGTAATCGCCAAAGAGAAATTCTCACAAGTCAGAGTCAAGTTGGTCTAAGTTCGAGAGTTATGGAGGACACGTTACCAGCATTACTGATTCATCTCCATGTTGGGGAGCAAGCCAAATCCAGGTATCGCATAAGGGAGGTTCTCTAGTAGGAAGGTCTTGACAGCATGATTATAGGTAGGTCAGACTATGGATTCTCTATGGACGGTTGCCTAAAAGATATGGAGATTATTATTGGTTCGCAAGGAGATTGTGAGGGTTTCCAATGAATTGTTTGTCTTTAAATATCCAAGGCCTGTGATCCAAGGCTAAAAGGAATAATCATGGAGTTAAATTATAAACATAAGTGTGCTTTGTTGACTTTACAAAGAAACAAAAGGAAAACATTTCTGCTAAATTGATGCTAAAATTGTTGTGGGTAATAGTAGTTTTGATCATAGTTTTTATGAGGCCCTTGGTAATTCAGGGGTATTTATATGTTTATGGGATCCGCTTATGTTTTTCGAAAGATCAACAATTATCTTCTGATTACTTTGTTTTTTTTATATGGGACTTGGTTCCAAATAACACCAAGGATTTCTCATTGTATCATGTGTAATTCCCCTCATTCCGCTACTGATAAACGGTCTTCTTTGTGGATTTATATTAGGGTCTATTAATCTCGGTTGAATGAAGAGGATTTGGTATACTGGAGATTATAATGAAGTCCGTTTCGAAGATGAAAGCTGGTTTCTGTTTTAATGTGGCATAGGGGCTAACGAGTTAAATTAGCTTTATTCAACGCGGGCCTTGTGGGGGTGGGGGGGGAGATCAGTTGGAAGGTTATCCTTCACTTTGGTCCTCATACCTGTCGGCTTGCAATAATGAGTAAGTTGATTCGGTTTCTTCGTTTCGAGGTTTTCTTTCTTTATTTCCGCATATTTCAGCTTTATGTCTTGATAAGAATTTGTCGGACACCGACCGATTTAGCTTCGTGACTGGTTTACAGATTATGGTACAACCCCCTTTAGTTTGTATCATTCTTGTTTTCTTCATGGTTTTGATCGATATGACATGGAACTAGCTTGAATTCATTTGTTCTTGAGGATTCTAATGGTATGGTCCGGTTCAAAAAGAAATTGCAAATGCTGAAAAAGGAAATTCGATCATGGGTGGCTGTTCATAAACGAAAACAGTCGGGAATGTTAATTGATATTCAAGAGAAAATGAGGTGTGTATTGTATCATATTTAGGATCAAGGTGAGTGTCTGATGAGTATTCTATCTTACCCGGATGGAATTTGACGAAACAAATGCAAGATATCAGTCCACTGTAGTTCGAAGACCAAATTCAGAAGGCTAATAATCAGTGTTGCTGTTGAGGGTGATTGAAACTCCAAATTTTTTCCACACATGGTGGGTTAATCGAAGCATGCGTTTACTTATCAATCATGGGCTGTTATGGTTGATGGAGAATTGTTATGAGCAAATCCGACGTTAAAGAAGAATTCGTTCACACTTTGCTAATAGGTTCTAAGACACGCGTGAGTCATTATGTCGGCTGAATATCAGTGTTTCCCTCATCTCCTCACTGCTGACCAGATTTTCAGATCTGGAAAAACCAGGATCCCTCTATGAAAATTCGCGAAAAGCTTTATGGAAGTTGTGGCGAAAATAAATCACCTGTCCGGACGGTTTCACTTTTGTGAATTCTTTCGCGACTATTTTTGGGATTCCATTGGGCAATATGTGCTTCGCGGTAGAGTGGTGTTTCGCATACCCTTTGCAAAAGTTGTAATGCTTCATTTAATCACTTTAGATTCCCGAAAGAAGTCAGATCCCAAGACCCGTAAGAGATTTCAGGCCTATTGATGCATAAACGGAGTCTAAATAAAGTTTGTGACAAAAATATCTTGCTATTCGTTTTGTCTTCGTTTATTTCGGACCTTAATTCAGATGTTCAGCCCATTTCTCCTAAACTCGTCAGATTCTTAATGGGCCGTTTATTATAAAATGATTTACTCTCTTGGTGTAGACATAAAAAAGCACAAGCCATGATTATTCAAAGTTGATTTTTGCCAAAGCTTACGACTCAGTTCGTTGGGATAACCTGATGAAGTTCTTTTTTCTTTGGTTTTAGGGTGTTAACAATGGCGCTCTTGATAAAGAAGTTTTAATCTCGGATGAGTATGGCTTCTGTTCTTGTAATGGAATTCCACCTACTTCAGATTTCAATTTCATTGGCGGTCACTTGAAAACAAGGGATCCTTTTTGCACCTACCATCTTCATTTCTTGTTAAGAAATCACTCCATTTACAGTTTCTAGAACTGTCCGAGGCTGGTAATAATATCACTGTATTAAAAGTTGATTCTGCACTCCTCGAATTCAATCATCTTTTTTAGTGCGATACGATTCTGTACTTATTGGTGAGTGGAAGGGATATAACTTAAGGATTATATTCAAAAGCGTCCATTGTTTTCATCGATGCGTCGGGTTGAAGAATTATCTTCATAAAAGCAATCTTATCTGGAAGTGGGAGTCACCGGCATGTTAGTTAATGAAGCGGCTTGCCTCCGATTGGTTGTTTACGGTTAGTAGTAATAAGTCTAAGATCAAAATGCATTGGGATGATATGTTTGGTAAAGATTAAGTCTAGGCTTTCGAAGTTGGAGATTAATAAAACCCCTCTTCCATAAGATTGTCGTATCACGATACTAACGCGGTTTTAAAGGCTCTTAACTCCTCATCTACCCTAAGTTTTATACAAGGTGCCGCAGAACCGTGTACATGATATGAGAATCTATACTTCGAAATATTTTTTAATGGAGTTCAAGGTGTCGATAAGAAGATTTTCGTGGGTTAAGTGTACGAAAGAGCTCTCTTCTAAAGAAATATGGAGTTAGGTGTCTCCATTTTTAGCCCCTTAATCGTGCACTTCTTTTCATATGGTTGTGGAGATTTTTTTCTTACTCATGATAATTCGTGTGGTTACGATACATTTCAGCCATGCATGGTTCTTCTTTCCAGATACGCTACTTCTTCCCATTGTTTTCAAATAGTTGTCTATTATTCGGAATTGTTATTCGGCCTTAAAACTTCAATAATAGACTTTCTATCTCATTGTAAGTGTCGTGAATGGATCAGGACTGCAAACTCGCTTCTGGGAATATCTTTTTGGTTATGGGTGAGGTTCCTTTTCAATGAGCTTATTTCCCAGGTTTACCCCTGGAGAACAACAAGGATGTTCAGTATACGGTTAAACAGCAATGGCGAGATCGATAGCTCTTTTCGCCGCCATGTCAGGGAAGGTTGCGAAACTCATGCTACTCCAAAAACTTTCAGGATTTTGGTTAGAGTCTAAGGTATCTTTCTAATGTAGATGAGTAATGGGCATGAGACTTGAACGGGGTGGGGGACATTTGTGTTAAAGATGCTCCCGTGACCTTGAGGACGAGGTTCTACTTCCAAAAGAGAATTTTTGCTACGAGATGATTCAAACTATTCATAATTAAGGAATGTTTTCGCGTGGAAACTCCACCTTGATCGCCTCCCCACTAGGTCTAACCTTCTCAAACGTGGTATTCAGGTGCAATCTTCTTTATGTCCGATATGTAATGTCTTGCAGGAAGATACAACCATCTTTTCTTTTTCCTGTACTGGCTTATTTAAGCTATTTCTCGGACTTTATATGTCGATGGTGGAAAACGTTTCTTTGAGCCTGTTGATTCCTTATACGGCTGTTGGAGGGGTTTAATTCTATACGATTGGGGCTCCAAGAATTAAAGGGATCCCTAGAAGACGTTTTTTATGTGTCTGGTGGTGCTTTGTGGAATTTCCGTAACCAGCTTCTTTTTGCTTCCAATAAATCGCGCACAGAGACTTGTTCGATGATATGTTTCTCGTTTCTTTATTTGGAGTAATTCTAGATGTAATCATAGTTACTTTGGAATAGATTGCTCAACATCCTTATTTGATTGCTTTGTAATTGTTCTAGCTCCTTGCTAGCTTTCTAATAAAAGTTGCCGTTAAAAAAAAAAGAGTTTTATGCCTCTTAGTGCCTCTCAATGACCAGAAGAAGAAAAAAAAAACGTTCTTAACACTCAATCTCTTACCGCCTCTTTATGACATGAAAAAACAAACACTCTTTTTAGGCTAAACCTCTGATCGCGTTTGAATGAGTAAGATTAAAAAGTTGTTAATAGATATTTTTTTTTAAACATCGCCTAATACGTAAAAAAGGCAGCGTGATAAATGTTTATAATAACTTTACAACAAGACGGCTGTATTATAAACGTGAAGTTGTTCGTAATTATTATCTAAACATTATCAGCATTTATATTAGATTTAGGTTCATTTGGATACAAAGTTTTTTGTGGATTCCAGGGGACCAATCTCCACCCTTCATCTTCATTTTAATCTAATGGATAAGATTAAACCAAAAATTATTTTCAACCTTTTTTTTCA
>BQNB010178255.1:0-12888 GCA_026074375.1 Tanacetum coccineum
AGAAGTATGAATATAAAGTCAAGCTTTCAAGATTGCAACAAGTATGAGCATGTCAGCCCGAAAGTCACAAGAACATATCTCGTTAGGATACTATTCCAATATACTTGTCTTTCACACACTGTGAAAACAAGGATTATCTTAAGAGTCCTACGCATTATCCTTGTGATATTTCCAGAACATCTGAGTGATACGAAAGTATTCACAGTGAAGATGGAAATCCTGCTAGAGCCAACATCAAACAAGCTCTATCGATTCGGTCCAGATTATGAATTGACGGAGGATGAATTTTTGATAAAAGCTTAAAACTCTCGATGTGTTACAAAAATTACTTTAACTAGTGACATATCGATTGATTTTCAAATCAATTTTGTCTTCAATCGGTGAGAGAGTAACTCACTGATTCACTCTTATCGTTCTAATAAGTAGCAATACTATTAGTGAGGCAACCTGCTTTGAGGTATCTCGATAAAGAGATCTGGCAAGTACGGTAAATCTAATGCATCTGCGTTAGAGGAGCTAATACTTTGAGGTGGAAATCCTATCAAAGAGGTTCTTTTAATGAATTACTTGATCACAGGTACAATATCTATACTGTAAAACGGTCCTCATGGAATTAGAGGTTAATGCAACCGAACTCTGACGAATGACAAAGCCATATTCGTCACCAAGCTTTATTGCTAACTGTTTTATTTCAGGATTACATAAAGATGGAGATGCAAAAACCTCTTTCCAGCAAAGTCAAGTTCATAGCCACATGCTCATACTCAAGACTCAATGACTTTATAACATCAAGAAAGAATGACCCAAAGCTTCTGCAAACTCTGATATCAACTTCTTCTTCTTTTTCAGTATGTCAAAGTGATAAAGTTATGAATTGATGAAGAAATACGAATATAAAGTCTTGCTTTCAAGATTACAACAAGTATGAGCATGTTGGCCTAAAAGTTACAAGCACATAAGATGGTAAAAGATCACAAGATGATGATTAGAGATTAAATTTGAATGATGATCTCAAGATCACATACAATGACAATCTTAAAGAAACAAGCTCAAGCTACAAGTCAAAGATCACTACATAAAGATGCAAGACAAAAGATCAACTATTACACAAAAGGACTCAAGATCAAGAAAAGAAGCTTCAACGATTAATGATCAAGGTCACAAGGAGAGATCTCTATGATCACCCTTAGGGGGAGATTGTTAGAAATACAAAAAGTGTTGATCATTTATGAGATCTCAACGATCGCCCCTTAGGGGGAGATTGTTAGGAATTCAATTTTTAGTGAAGTGATGATCATTATCGATCTCACGAGCCTTTGTAATAGTTAGACAATTTTATGTAATAGTTAGGAAGCTAATCGAGCCGGCTTATAGAAAACCTAAGGGAAGCCCGATTAGCCCACACCCTTGTAACTATATAAACCCTCTCCACACATGGAGAGGGTGTTAGAAGAATTCATTTTACACACACTCTTTAGAGTGTTTTCTCCCATCCATCTCTCTCTCTCTAGCTTTCTCTCTCTAGTTTATATTTGTGTGAAAATATAGGAACCTACATTGTCAATCTTTGACCAATTTCAGCAAAATATCTCAAGGACATATATATCATCATCACCTATCTAGTTGAGAATTTCTGAGCAAAGAATCAACTATTATACATCAAGCGTGCTTCTTACGCGTTTTCAAAGGCTCAAATTGGTACAAAATGCAAACCGCCTAAAAAATCTTACTCATGGACCAGAAAAACAATTTTTAATGGCCCAACTAAACAACCTAATTTACCAAACAACACAACCACACCACCAAATGACCACATTATTTGCTAAAGCGACATCGTTGTGTAGAAATGTATCAGCACAAAGCCCAAATAAACATCATGGTTGCATTGACTAGATATTTCTAACCACTTAAAATACACATAGGTTATCTAATCTATGTTAATTCTATTCTATTCTAAACCTATGTCAGTCCTAATCCTAATTCTAACGGGTAAAAAGGGGGTTTCATCTGAGAGACTGGCACGGTTTAGTTGGTGACTACAATCAATTCAAGGCATTTTAACCCACGCAAGTAAATTAATAGAAGATAAAAGAGCAGTAGAGCCAAATATAAGAAAACTGTATTAACCATTATTAATCCGATTATAACGTTGGTTTGTTTATTAAGTGCAATGATTTCTTCTCTTGAGGTGGCATGTCATTCTTAAGATTAGGTTTACATCATACTAAGACCTAGACACATTAATGTGCCTTAATTAAAAGCTATCGCATAAAAGCATCCTTTTTGCTGATTATAAATCTATCTCCGTAGGATTAAGCAATAGTGATCTTGTTAAACCTACCTCATAGAGTCTTTACCCACTTACTGCTTAATGGCAATTTTTACACTAGTAGTCCACTTGTCCAACTATCCAGGGGAATCAGAATATTTTTGTTAAATTATCTAGGTTCACCTGCTAGTCAACCTGTTCACTAAACTAAAGGCAATATCTGATTAACTAGTTAAGCCAGAAGCGTATCCTTAACATGGATTTAGAAGGACAATATTTGTGATCCTATGATTCTAGATGTATAAATCTATATGGAGAGCTATCCCGAGTTAGATTACTTGTCCGTATACTAGATCCAGTGAATGATAAGGTTGCTCGGTATAATTGTATCCTTTTACCTATAAAACCAGAGCTTAAATGACAAAAAACAGGACATAAATTGCATAAAATATGTGTTGGTGTTTTGTATTATGATGTGGCCGCGTAATGTATTCAGAAAGGAAAAAATTAGCCAAAACGGACAAAACCGAGCACGGAATGGAAAAGCGTGAAAAAGTCAAAGTCAACCCAAAAAGTTAACAAGTCAAAGCCAAAGACGAAACCGAAGAAATCTTAATGGACCAACCCGCACCCAAATTAATGGACCGGGCCAGCCCATTAAGTCTTATATATAAACCTTATAAGTTAAAAACGTCCAAAACCTTTTAATCCTAAACCCGGCCCAATCCATTTGGCCCAAAACCAAACAAACAGCTCAACTCCCTTATGTGTAACAGCTGTTAAGTATATTACACAGCTGGTCCTTCCCCTTTTGCATCGTTAGTCCAAAAGGACTAACAGTGCCAGTCCTTAACAAAAATAAGGGACTAACACCCGTTAACTTTTCCACCTTTAACCCCATTTACAAAACTCATCCCTTCCCCAACTTTTACCCCTAACCCCGTTATCAAATCAAACACCCAAATCCATTTCCTGCCAAAATTAATATTCACCTATCCCTCTCATTCCTCCCTGCAACCAGATAAACACCCATCACTTTCACTCTTCAAAACTTCAAAAGAACCCCCACATCACCACCCCACTCACAAGAGGCCAATTCCACCTTGGCAATCCTCTATAATCTTATTGGTTGATGGGACATATAATCGAATCAAGGGCTAGGATTCAAGGATCGGGGACCAAGAATTATGAAAGGCTGAGATGAAGGTTTTGAGATTCCTCTCACACAAGAAACACACCAAGCAAATACCTACAGTCCTATTTAAGAAGAAAGCACAAGATTGAAGAATCCATCTAGTGTAATTTTAGGAGTAGTATAATTAGCTTATTTTTCCAGCTTCTTTACTTATTGTCATTTACCTTTCAAGTATTGTAACTTTTAAAGCTTTTAATGAAATTCAGTTTTTATCTTTAAATTTTGTTCTTAAGTTCTTATTGCATTTAGCTTATTTGATATTACAAGTCACTTATTAAGCTCTTTTAAGCTCTTTTTTTAATCTTGTAAACTTTCTTAAGCTTTATCAAAAGCTTAAGCTTATTTTCTATGTTAAAGCTCTTTTTATAAGAAAATTTTGGTTTTAAGCTTTTTGGAGAATGGTGAATTATGGATGGCCATGGTATTAGTGCTTCATGGGAAGCTTTAGGAATGATTTGAAAGCTGGTTTAGGTGTTAAGCTTTTGTCAAGAGCTTTGGACCTTTGTAAGTTTTTATTTTCCCACTTTTAGCTCATATTATGTCTTCTTACTTATATGTTATTGTGCTTATTAGTTATTGGTTAATGCTTATTTGTCCTTTAATTGCCTTATGCTATATCTGTTTTTATAATTCTTAGCTTTATTTAGTTCTTTTTCCTAGTTTAAATCCAAATCCAGTCTTTAAAGGAGTGTTTGGGATAAGGATGTAAAACGGGTCAAAAGAGGTTAAAAGTTATGTTTGGGTCCTAAGTCAGTTTTAACTAGCTTTTAATAAGTCTTTTAGTCAGTTGTTTTAAGTTTTTAAAAGCTAAAAATCAATTTTAAGGTTTAGTGTAACCATGGGTTGAATCTGTGGTAATTTGGTTTTTCAATCCAGCTTATTTGACTAGTTTTTGATTATGTGTTGTTTGGTGTGTTTTCATGGTTGTTTGTAACTAATAATGCAGTAGTAATGAGTAACTTTTAGAATGCATTTGGTTTTAGTCATTTTTGTTATAGTTCTCAAGTACATTTTTCAAGTTTAAAGTCCATTTTTCATAAGCAAATCAAGCTAGTTATAGTTTGATTTAAGGTATGATTTTTGTTCTATAACTCTTTGTAGTATGTAGTTAATCTGTTTCAGCTTATTTTATGTTTTGAACTTATTTTATTAGCTTGAAGTTAAGGCTGCATAAGCCAAGTTATCTATTAAAGAAAACTAAAAAAGTTGCATTCTAAGTTAAACAACCTTTTTCAATTATCTTTTTCATAGCTTATCTGAAATTCAAAATATTTTTTCTTTGCTTTTTCTTAAAGTTCATAGTTCCAGCTCAATATTTTTGTAGCTTTTAGACCCATAAGGATAGCTTATGGGTCTTAAAAATTAGCTTAAAGTGTCTACTTAGGCTGTTTGGCTAACAGTTTTAGCCAAAAGTGCTTATAGCTTTTCAGTGCTGATTCTGTTAGTTTTCTTTGTATTCTTGATCATTAATGCTTATTAGAAATATTTTGTCATCTGTTTGTGCTTATTTATCTTTCCATTATGCTTATTAGTCATAAAAAAGCCAACAGTTTAGCCCTTATAGTGTCTTAGTGTAAAAATAGCAAATCTGTCACCTGGTGCAGGCTTATTTTTGGCTTATTTATAAGTTTCTAAAAAAGTTCTTTTATTAAATATGCTTATTTTTGTCTGTTCTATAAGTTTTTGAAAAGGAAAATGAAAAAAAAAATGTTGTGCAAAAAGGAAGGCCACAGGGTTTGAACCTGTGACCTCCCCCTTTATACACCAAAGCCTCAACACACACACTCAATGCCAGTAGCGCCCTTCGGTCTTTTTCGTTTAATGTTGCATTTAAATTCCTTTTAACTAGTTTCTCAGTTTTAGGCTTATTTGCTTATTGCTTATTTTCCTGCTTATTTGTTTAGCACTTTTCCAATTTATATTTTTCCTGCACTCTTCATAGTTTAATGTATTTTTTAGTATTTTTCTAAAAATTTTATAATTAGTTTAGTATTTTTAATATTTAAATTAGATTAAATCTGTTTTTAATTCATAATAAATTAAATAAAAGTCAAAAAAATATTTTTTTTTTAAATTTTATTTTATCATTTAGGACTGTTAAAAATTAAAATTGCGTTCGTAGGGTTTCAATTTGTCTTATTTGCTTAAGTGTCGCGTTTTTACGTCCCCGTTTAAGTTTTTTAAATTCGTTTTTGTTTCGATTTTAGTTTAGATTGCCTTTTACTTGCTTTTTCCCGTAGAAATAGAAAACCAATCAAAATCTTGTTATATTCAAACATCAAATATCAAACCGACTCTCGACTCTCCATTGCATGCCTCGTTGTGGGAATTAAACGACCCTGGTCTGGTTTTTGAACTTTTAATGTTTTTAAAGCGAGAAACGATATTCCGGACTATATATATTTTATACTATATAATTATATATATATATATATATTTTATATATATATATATATATATATATTCTATTTGTGAACTTTATGAATTGTTAGCCTTGGTTAAAGGTGTCCTTGTAAAAGGTTTTATCTAGCATTATATATAATATTATTTATATATAGTATATTTATTTATATTTTATATATATATATATATATATATATATATATATATATATACTATTGACAACGAATCAAATTTTTGGCGCCGCTGCCGGGGAGGAGTGTAAGCGATTGTCGTTCCGACGTTTGACAATTAGTGCTTTGAAGATCCTTCCTTGTGAAGTTATTTTCTTTATTAAAAATATAAAAATACAAAAATATTTTTCATTTCTTTTTATTTAAGATAAAATCAAAAAAATAAAAACATTGTTCTTAATAAATAATAAAAATCATCAACAATATAATGCTCACAACTTGAGCATTATCATAATAAGTTCTCAAACAAAAGATTAAAACTTGCATTTGTGTCACTTGTGAGGTACGGCTTACCTTGATTGATAAAAAATACAAGAGGGGTTATTAAGGAGGGGTTGTTTACGAGGAACCTACGACCCTAAAGGAGAAGGTTTTTTAATAGCTTCGCCCTTTCCGCTCATCTGCTCCTTTGTCGCGTTTTTATGCTTTTTAGAGGAGATACCGTGAAGCAAGTTGAATTTTGGTTTAAGTTCATTCGGACTATTTTTGTCCTTTATTAAAATATGTTGTTTAAAAAAACTCGTAAACCAAAAACAATTCCTTTAAACCTCTTTTGCCATTTATTTCTTCTTCTCTTTCCCTCTTATCTGTTTAAATCTTTCACTTGCCTTTGTTTAAACAACGTGAGTGTGTGGGTGTAGACAAACCTATGTGATGACTTTTATTGTTATCTATGTTACGTACCAGTAGTGTTGGTGTTAATCTTAATATATGGAATTGTTTCTAATGCACTTATGGATATGGAAGGCAATCACTTTGTTGCTGGTGATGAGGCCCGTTTTAAACGATAGATTCTTGTTCAATTTTACGCTTGAGAGATGGAAATTTCATTAGCTTATGATAAAATCCGAATTTTTTTGATGATCTCAAAATCTTTCTTACCACCCACACACTATCAATAATCATTTGTATGTGAATTTTACTTGGGAACGATGCTTCGTTTTATGTGATCACTATTGTACACCGCAAGTTCTGATTATCTCTAATCCAGAACCATGCTACAATCAAAACTATGATGAGTTCCCACAAACTTTACCAAGTTTTCAACAATAAATTCTTTGTTGTAAAAATTGCGGGGGTCTTTATGTGACTTTTGAATGTAAACCGATGAATCAAAATTTTCACGATTCCAATTCTTCTGGTTTTGACCAATTTCAACCCTCGCAATTTCTCGTCATTCATCAACCTCCTCAAGAAATGAGATGAAGCTTTGCAACCGAGAAGACTAATGATTCGATACAAAACTTTTCTAAAGAAGTTTAATCGTATTTCATTTTAGGGAAATCTCCGAAGGTTTTAATAAGGCTTGGGTACAAATTTTTTAAGTTAGGCATGCTCAAACCCGAGTTGTAACAATAAGTGCTTATAACAAAACATTTTAAGTTTTGCAAAGTATAAATGAGGAGTTGGTTGATTTTATTAATACTCCAAACTAGAATCGTCCTGCCTTCTGCAACAATGATTGATGATGATGTTCGACGAGGAGTATACTATTGCAATCACACCCGTCTTACCAACCAAGGAACCCGATAACTTTCTTATAATGGAGGTAATTGAATCGACGTATTATAAAGTCTTGTGTTTGACGGACCTTGTCACCAATCCCATGTGACGTACGTGGGTATTTCGATCATTATGTGTGATGTTCCTTTCGTGTTAATCTCCGCCTCTTGACATTTCTCAAAGATCCAACTTTGAGGTTTTATCTGATTCTAACGATGTTTCTACTTTGTATTGACGACGTTTCTTTCTATCTTTGTCAACATCGTTTATGTTGAGGCATACTACCCTTCTGAGCTCGTAAGCTTAGAGGAGGTGAAGGATTTTCACCCGGGAAGATGGAGAACTTGAGGAGATGTACTTCGTGAAAAGATATCAAAAATTAATCTTCTCTTGCCTAGGATCGAGCGTTAATAAGAAATCCACTCATCATTCTGATTTGTGACCATGTATTCCCTCCACATCTCCTAATTTTCCTAGAGGAGGACCAAACATTTCTTTAAAATCTTTACCCTGAGTCCGAGATCTTTCTGCCTTTAATTTGGAAGAGAAATGTAGTGGCATACCTCTTTCTTACTGCATTTATCTCTTCCATATTTTGAAGCATTCTTTGTGCTAGTGAACCGATTTGGGGGATTTCACTAGGGATCTTTGTGATCAAAGTATCATATCCCCATTGAGGATTAGGTGAATCCTTCTTGGAAAAATTTGAAACAACTCCGAGCTTGAAACTTTTAAAATTTAATATTGAAGAGAAGAATAGTGGCAGTACCACTATTCATGCTGATATTTCTCTTCAGGATCTTGAATGTGTTTATTTTAAGAGTGAGCCCGATCTGGGAGATTTGACTTCTATTGACCCTGGGATTCGTGAGAACGTTTCTTCTACGACAAATGTGAATTTACCATTCGACGATGACCAATCTCCTCTCTTCGCTTATGTTGTATGGATCTTTGTTTCTTTTCTCACGTATCCCGTTGCTCCTCCATATCTTCTCTCCTCCGGGAATGAAGATACCATTTTTAACTAACCCCCCGGCATCTCATTTTTATCATTCCATTTTATGCCAGGTGTATCTCATTGGAGTGGAACTTTCTGAAATTCAAATGTTTAATCCAACACTCTTGAATGGAAATGTCCGATGGAGATTTTATCTTTCCACGCTTCCCCATGGACCAATGAATTCTTGGGGTCGAGTTCAAGCTCGGGACTCGGTTAACAAAATAAGCGCTTCGTGTGGTGGCAACCCATGATTAATCATTATATAATTATATATTAGTGTGTTGTGAGGAGGCTCGCCTTTTCATTTTCGTTTTTGTGTTTTGTGTTTGTATGTCCAGGATTGGCCCGGATTTTGGAAGCCTTCATGCTCGACTGGTTTTTTGTCGTTTCGATCACTAGGCATCAAATCCCCTTATTCATTAATGGGAATCAATTCCAAATTCTTATCGATTAGGAATCTAATATCCTAATCTTATCGACTAACGTTTATCTTTATGCATACTTAATAAACGGCTTTAGATTTACGTAGAGACCTTTCTTAAAACATTGAGGACAATGTTCAATTTTAGTATGAGGGGGATCTATCAATTTGATTGTGCCTGCAATGTTGTTTTCACGTAATCCCGTTTTTACCACCAAAATACCAAAAAATGAAAAAAAAATTAAAAATTTTCAAAAATAAAATAGGTTTTATAAATGTTGACTATATGCTGGGTAGAATAAGAATAAAGTTTGACTCGAATCGAGCGTGTTGAGCTCTAGCTTGTCCCTTAACTTTTAGACTAAGCATTCGCGGATCTTTTTATTAAAGATTTTAAATTTGCGAAGAACGAGAATGATAGAGTTAATTATGAGTTAGATGCTAATCAAGATTAGTTAGAATCTTAAGAGCTCATAAGTGTAGTTTGTGGTTTTTTCTCCCATAAGCTTCTAACCGGACTATTAATACGTCCTCTTTTCGATAAATCAACAATTTTTGAAGTATAGTCGATATCAATAATTTTAGTTTAAATTTATACTTAAATTTTCTAAAAAGGAATTTTCTCTATATCATGGTAATATAAAATATTAAAAAAAATGAAAAATGAGGTAACAAGAATAATAAAAAACTGTGGGCTAATAAAAGTTTACTGCATCTTGCTGGCTCACAACCGATGTTGCAGTCTTCTAAATAAGGCACATAGTAATTATCCGAGACTGATAAAAGTTTGTTGCATCTTGCCGGCTCACAACCGATGTTGCAGCCTTCTAAAAGGTCGAGGATTTCCTTAGTTTAAAGAATGTGAAATTATATTAAGTGTAATAAACGTGAAATAATAAATATAGGGGAAATCGCTTTTTCTTAAATTTAAATATGCTTTTGAACTAAGACTATTACATTTTAAGTTGTGATTTTATGTATATACGAGAAATCCAAGGGTCTGGACTTGTTGAAACGAAGGTAGTGAGTCCCAATTCGAGTCTTCATGTGGGTGTAAAAAGATTGTCACTTAGCCGCAAGGTTGGGATGTGCCGAGACGAAAGTCGCTACATGGGATGATCTCGCCTTCAAACTCATTACTTTTTGGGTGGAACGTGACGCATAGAAATTTTGCAAAACGTTTGATCTATGGTTGAAATTCAAAATAAGCACATTCATCTAAGAGATAATAATTGTCGGGAGCGAAAAGTTTCACAAGGTACAAGTATGAGTAGTGTTAGCATCTTAACTTATATTTAACGGTGATCTCGTTTTAAGCCTGGTTTGGGACAAGTGAAAAGTCGGGTGACTCTGAATTTATCTTTTTGGGCATTTAGGATTAAAGTGGTTTGTTCTGTGCCCTAAAAAGTTATAAAATAACGAAAGTCAGACATGTTAGTTAGTTGCTTGAAAAGAAAAGTACAAAAATATGAGAAAAGAGAAAAATACAAAAATATGTGTGGTAATAAGTGTAAATATTTAAAAATGGTCAAAACAGGGTTTTCAAAGCTATTGATCTCTTTAATTCCACTTGATGAACACTTACCTACATTTTCGAAGGTAATTAGTTGACGGGGGATGGTAGATTCTTGGTTTTCTTATAGTGTCTTTACTTATAGCTCTTGCGTGAAGGAAACGGCAAATATTTAGTATGGGGGATTTTGGTATGTGCTTAATTACACATACCTTTTACCTATAAAACGAGCTAAAATGACCAAAAACAGACATAAAATGCCAAAAATATGTGTGTTTTGCTATTTATGATGTGCAGGTAACGGATATTCAGAAAAGAACAAAAATCAAGCCAAAACGGACAAAACCGAGCACGGAATAGAAAAGCGTGAAAAAGTCAAAGTCAACCCAAAACGTTAACAAGTCAAAGCCAAAGACGAAACCGAAGAAATCTTAATGGACCAACCCGCACCCAAATTAATGGACCGGGCCAGCCCATTAAGTCTTATATATAAACCTTATAAGTTAAAAACGTCCAAAACCTTTTAATCCTAAACCCGGCCCAATCCATTTGGCCCAAAACCAAACAAACAGCTCAACTCCCTTATGTGTAACAGCTGTTAAGTATATTACACAGCTGGTCCTTCCCCCTTTGCATCGTTAGTCCAAAAGGACTAACAGTGCCATTCCTTAACAAAAATAAGGGACTAACACCCGTTAACTTTTCCACCTTTAACCCCATTTACAAAACTCATCCCTTCCCCAACTTTTACCCCTAACCCCGTTATCAAATCAAACAACCAAAAAAAAATTTCCCCCAAATTTTTCTCGTCCAAATTAATATTCACCTATCCCTCTCATTCCTCCCTGCAACCAGATAAACACCCATCACTTTCACTCTTCAAAACGAACCCTACCCCAGATGAAAACACAACCACGTTGGCAATCCCATAGGTTTTTATTGGTTGATGAAGACAAAGACAAAATCAAGGGCTTAGATTAAAAGTCTTGATGAACAAGAAAGACTGAGGGCTATGATTGAGCTTTTGAAGTCTCTCACTCAACAAACACAACAAGCACAAAAGGAAGACCCTGCAGTTTTAGCATTTGATATAAATAGTTTAGGATTTTCATTGTAATAGATATCTAGTGTAATGTAACTTAGGAGTAGTATAATTAGCTTATTTTCCAGCTTCTTTACTTATTGTCATTTACCTTTAAAGTATTGTAACTTTTAAAGCTTTTAATGAAATTCAGTTTTTATCTTTAAATTATGTTCTTAAGTTCTTATTTCATTTAGCTTATTTGATGTTACAAGTCACTTATTAAGCTCTTTTAAGCTCTCTTTTAAACCTGCAAACTTTTTTAAGCTTTATCAAAAGCTTAAGATTATTTTATGTGTTAAAGCTCTTTTTATATAAATTTTTTTGGTTTTAAGCTTTTTCGAGCATGGTGAATTATGGATGGCCATGGTATTAGTGCTTCATGGGAAGCTTTAGGAATGATTTGAAAGCTGGTTTAGGTGTTAAGCTCTTGACAAAAGCTTTGGACCTTTGTAAGTCTTCATTTTCCCACTTTTAGATCATATTCTGTCTTGCTTATTATCATGCGTATATGTGCTTATTAGTTATTGGTTAATGCTTATTTGTCCTTTAATTGCCTTATGTTATATCTGTTTTTATAATTCTTAGCTTAATTTAGTTCTTTTTCCTAGTTTAAATCCAAATCCAGTCTTTAAAGGAGTGTTTGGGATAAGGATGTAAAACGGGTCAAAAGAGGTTAAAAGTTATGTTTGGGTCCTAAGTCAGTTTTAACTAGCTTTTAATAAGTCTTTTAGTCAGTTGTTTTATGTTTTTAAAAGCTAAAAATCAATTTTAAGGTTTAGTGTAACCATGGGTTGAATCTGTGGTAATTTGGTTTTTCAATCCAGCTTATTTGACTAGTTTTTGATTATGTGCTGTTTGGTGTGTTTTCATGGTTGTTTGTAACTAATAATGCAGTAGTAATGAGTAAGTTTTAGAATGCATTTGGTTTTATTCATTTTTGTTATAGTTCTCAAGTACATTTTTCAAGTTTAAAGTCCATTTTTCATAAGCAAATCAAGCTAGTTATAGTTTGATTTAAGGTATAATTTTTGTCCTATAACTCTTTGTAGTATGTAGTTAATCTGTTTCAGCTTATTTTATGTTTTGAACTTATTTTATTAGCTTGAAGTTATGGCTGCATAAGCCAAGTTGTCTTTTAAAGAAAACTAAAAAAGTTGCATTCTAAGTTAAACAACCCTTTTCAATTATCTTTTTCATAGCTTATCTGAAATTCAAAATATTTTTTCTTTGCTTTTTCTTAAAGTTCATAGTTCCAGCTCAATATTTTTGT